>JAKWJA010002496.1:45550019-45827519 GCA_027704765.1 Solanum habrochaites
TTCTTTATGGTATTAGACCTATCAACACTCAAACGAATATAAACTTGTAATAATCTCCCACTATTAGTCATTGTCCCCTTCCTTTCCGAACCACCTAAAAACAATGGTGAACTCATCTGCTTCGGACATCAATCTAAACACTCAATCCACAAATGTGCAATGTTGCTTCAACCAAAATGCAAATCATTAAAAAATAAACCAGTGCCAACTTTCCCCAATCCAAACTTTGGTGGGCAAACTTGCAACATGGGAAAAGCCAAATTCAAGAGGGCATGATGGGTTGACAAATGAGGCTATCTGATGGATATATAATTGCCAACGCCACGCACCATTAAGAAAGACACACAGATATCGTCCAATCCAGTATTTCAAAAATTTGGGTCAGGCCAAGATTAATCTCATCTACAACGCCTTAATGATCTGTGACCCACCATTGCACCATGTTGCTTTGGTGGAATCTCCAAAAGAAGCACAGGGGATTATTGCTGACTACATAGGGAAATAGAATCTGATCCAGGAGCTAAGTCATCGGCATGCATTGGCGAAAGTTCAGTGAGATCAAAATCTGTCATTGATTATCTCAAGGAGATACAAACTAAATTTAAGAATTAGTTGCAGCTGATGCTTGCATTTCTAAAAGCAATGGAAACCTTTTCCCAGCCATGGCGTCCCTCTATTCCTTTGCTGACCAACGCAAATCAGTGGTCAATTGGTGAAAAATTTGGTTCACACTGCAACTGAATATGTCGTTCCCAAAGTACATAACTATTTGATGCTAAGGATATGTTTGTTGCTCGATCTTTTCCCAATAATGCTCCATGGATTCTGGATTCCGATGCATCACATCATATTACTGCTGATTCCAGAACATAGCCTCTCCTCTTTAATACACAGGTCATGAACAAGTTTCAATGGGTGATGGTAATGGTATTTTGATCACCCACTTTACATAATATTCTATGTACTCCATCTATAAAAAAGAATATTATATCTGTTTTAAAAAACTGTCAACAAAACCAAACATCTATTGAATTCTCTCCTTTCTCTTTTGTTGTGAAGGTACTGACTACAGGGGCACCACTATTACAAGGTTGGAATATAGATGACTTGTACGAATGACCAACATTTGAGACATTAACACATTCATCTCCTATGGCCTACACAGAACATAGTTCTCAAGTTCCTTTATCTCTTTGGCATCGTCGTTTAGGACATCCTAATATTCGTCAATTGAAGCTTTTTTTAAAAAATTGCCAGTTGCCTTATTTTGATAATTTTCAATCTTGTAAATTCATGCCATTGCAATAAAATCCACAAGATTCCTTTCTCATGAAACTCTTTGCAAAGTTCATGACCTTTTGAAACACACTATTTCGATCTTTGGGGTCCTTCACCCATTCTATACCTTGTTTAAAAATGCTACTACGTCATTTTTGTCTATCAGCTTACCAAATATATTTGTCTCTATACACTTAAACAAAAAAGTGATGTAGTCAAGGTCTTCTCTGAATTTCGGCCACTCATTGAAAAAAAATTTAGTACCACCTTATATTCTGATGGGGAGGAGAATTTAAGGGACTAAAATCACTTCTTGTTGGAAGTTGGATTCAAACCACTTATCATATCTCCCCCAACTCTACCCACAAAAGAATTGCCTTAGCTGAAAGACGTCATAGGCACATTATCGTAACTACTAGAACTCTACTTCACCAAGCATCACTACCATCCCGATTTTTGAGTTTTTTTTGTCAAATTATTGTTTACTTAATTAATAGATTTCCTTCATCCTCGATAATAGTTCTCCATATCAAGCTCTTTTTGGTACTACTACCAATAATTTCTCACTTTTTACGTTTGGTTGCTTATGCTATCCTTGGCTAAGGCCATACACTAAAAATAAACTTGAACCAAGATCCACACCATGTGTCTATTTAGGATTCTCCACTCACTTTCATAGTCATCAATACTTTGATCATGAATCGTTAAAGATATATTTCTCCAGAGACGTAAAATTTTTGGAAGATATTTTTCCTTATGAAAATACTTTTTCCAAGTACAAGGGAATCTCTCATAATATTTTATGGTTTAATTCTAAATCTGATCCGGATACATCTTCCTCTACTCTATATTCTCCAAATCATACAATTTCATTTTCTATTACTCTAAGAAGTCCACTTCCAATCAAAGATCCAAACTTGGTTGTTCGTACAAATGACTTTACTGCACCAACAATAGTTGTGTCCTCTGTCAGAAATACCAGCAAGCCGACGAAATTAGGTAACTTCCACCCCTTTAGATAATTCCTTTTTTTACCTCTGAATCTTCCACAATTTCCCCTTCTAATTCCCTTCCCCAGCAGTAGCACTCGCCCAAACTTAACCTCCCTTCTCAGACCAACCAGTCTTTACCCCGCAACCCGCTCTCAACATCAAATCACTATGCCTAATCAAAAGTACGCATCCATGGCCACCCTTACATCCGAAATACCACCAGTCACAGTTAAACATGCTTGTAAGGACCCACAAGGTAGACAAGTTATGCGAAACCTGATGGATCAATTGAATTGTACAAGGCTCGCCTTGTTGCCCAAGGCGTTTCACAACAACGATCTTAGAACTCTCTTTGTCCTCCTTCTTCTTTTTCCTCCCTTCCTTCCCCTCTACTGACCCATCCACCCATCTTATCTTCGTATTCCCCCCTACTCTTCCCCTAGTCACTGTTTACGCCTATCTTCGGTATATTGATACTTTCATTCTGGTTGTCAAACCAACAACCATTCAAACAGTGCTTGCCATCACCACACAAAACAAGTGGTCGCTTCATCAACTAGACATAAATAATGCTTTTCTATAAGGTACGTTGACTAAGGAAGTCTTTATGAAAAAACTAAAAGGTTTTGAGAATCCTGATTACCCAAACTATGTATGCAAACTAAACAAAGACATATGTGGTATCAAACAAGAACCTCATGCTTGGTACACCAAGCTCACAAATTTTCTCATTTCTGCTGGATTGGGCAAGACAAATTCTGGGGAGCCTCTGTCAATTTTACCTTACACGATACACACTGCATTTTCTGGTTATATATGAAGATGATATTGATATTTTGATAGAAATAATATGCCTTCAACTTAAAAGATTAATGGGGACCAGGGTCCCTTACTACACTAATAAATATTAAAACAGCGAGTTTAAATGCAGTTTGAACCAACACAAACAATTTTACGTGGAGGAAAACCTCCTTGCTTAAGGGGAGTAAAATCACGCCTGTGTCATAGGGATTTCACGTGTTTTCACTATCTTCAAAGCAAAAAGTAAACCGATTTACAACAAATGTGACAAAAAGTTTTAATTCTCACGTTCAAGCAAAATAGTCTCTATTGCTTACAAGCCTCTAAGTAGAAAATGAATCTACCACTAAAGCTATCCCACTTAGGACAACTTAGAATTTCAACACGCACCACATGATCCTTTATCGTTTAAGGGAATAGTTACAATGTAAGCACAAGATAATATATTCTTGAACACATACACTAAATGCTCTAGAGATTTCTGACGTTTATGCGAATAATTCTAACGTTTTTCGGTAATAGCCTTGGCAAGAGTCTGAAAGTTCTTTGTCAAGTTGCAAAAAAAAACTGCTTCATGATGACTAGGAACGGGCCTTTTTATATGGACAAGTCACTTTCCTTAAAATTGTTGCTATTGGTTGGAGAAGTCCTACTTTCTGGACGTGTGTTCTTTTGTGGGAAAGAGTGCACCTACTTCTGCTACCTTCTTCTAGCTGGCAGTCAACCGTATCGTCCATGAGAGCCTGGTTCCTTTAACAAGTCCCTGAGTTCGTGTCATCTTCCAACACTCAAGTAAATACTGGTACCTTTTACACGGGTCCCTAAGTTGTCAACATCATCAAACTGCAAATAAACATTTTCCACCTTTGATGATGAAACAATATTCGCGACACCACTCCAGCTTGTTCCCCCACTATATTCCCACTCACTTTGTTTCCCCCTTCACTGTGTGTCACCAAACATACATGAATCATTAGCTATTACCTGGTTTAACTTTCCCCCTTTTAAGCATTCATAAAAAGATATGCAGTAGTAAGTAAACCATTATGTCACAACACTTAATATGAATAAAATTCAAAGCTAGTAGAAATTCAATCAGGGGAAAAGGAAAAGCATCACAAAAGATTATAACAGAACAAAGGGATAAGTTAAAACCAGCATTCCACAATAACATTTAATACATTAAGTTTTAACTGATAATCCAAAACACAAAGATAAGCACAAAAAGTTAAAAACACAGGGGAGGAGGTTTTTTAACAGATTAGGAAGGAGGAGGTTGTTGAAGAACAGGGACTGAATAATGAGAGTGAGTTGTGCATTTACAGGCATCATTATCTTTTAATGGCCTTCTCTGTAAGGCCGTGATTTTAGCCTTCAACGCTTGCATTCTCTCTATCCAAAGCTTGTACACGAAACTAGTAAGGTCCTCATTGTGCAGTACGTAGTTTTGCTTTGAGGATGGCAATTTCGGTGGTACCAACATTTCCAACCTTGAGTTGATCCTGATCTTCGATGAGTGAGCCATCTTCTCTTGGGATGCCTTATCCCTTTCAATAAAATCACACTCGACCAGCGGTACTATATGAAACAGGGTGTTCACTGTCAAACTTGCCAACACTCGAGAATTAAATGCTTGTAATTACTTCTGTAGAAGTATCGTGATCCCATTCCATGAACCCCTTTACTCTCAATGATGATTTTGTAGATATGCTCAAGCATAAGGACTGAGATTAGGGGCTTCGAAGCTTGCACAACCATCTCCATCAGAAAACAGTCAGCCGGAATTTGATGAGGTTCCCTTTTCAGTACGAGGAAGGAGAACTGTTGACAAATGCGAAACCAAATGGTACTCGATCTAATGACTTCTTATAAATCTCAGCAACTTTGGTTGTGGGTAGCTTAGGATAACCAAGGAAACAAACTCAGCAGAGCAAGTCGTTATGTCACAGGACCAGGTACCATCTATACCCTGAGGTACCTACTGAGAATTTTCTCAATAGACCATTATCTAGAGGTACAGGCATGTCATCTGTACCCTTGTAAGTATTCCCCACCTGCTTAAAATTGAATATTATAATAAATTCGCACATTCTTCTTCATAGAGGATAGGAGATTTCGGTTTGAACAAAGGAGCCCATGATTGAATTTCTACCCATATCATGAAGAGAGTCATTGCCGGGAAGATTGATTTTCCTATATAAAGGACTCTCCAGCCACGACGACTTTTGATTTCTAGACTGTCAACAACGTCCTGCATGTTGACACTTAATCACTCAGGTTTTGGGCACTAGGTCCTCGAGATCTATTCATTCCTGCAGAAATTTTCTTTTTGAACTTTGAATTTTTTCAACTTCTTCGAAATCCTTTGCCTTTTGTTTCCTGCCCTTTCTTCTTACTTTTCTTTTCAACCCCTCAGCAGACAATCAACAACATAGACTCAGCATTTGAAAGGTTGATACCTAAAGGGTTCTGGGGCCACTTCTAATTGCAGCAGAGAACGTGCACTGGCTTAGGGATCGACAAATCATTTTTGAGAGCAGACCTAGTATAGTCTATTCTCTAGGGGCCTTCTTCCACAACCTCTCTTTTCCCTTCCTAGACATTTCACCCTTCTCTTCGCTCAAACTTCCACTTTAGGGTTCTTCCAATTTCAGACGGAAGAGGTGGAAGAAGGGGATTACCTTCAAATGTAGGAGTTTTATAAAAAATTGGGTTGAGAGCTCTTACCTCTTCCCTCTACAAAGCTCACACAGTTGCTCAACCCTTAGCCTACTCCATTTGTTGTTCATCATACCAGACCCTCAATAACTAATTCTTCCCTTGTGCCAAGATATTAGACTCAGATGATTATGCTTAGGGCAGATCTCCTTCAAAAGATTATCAGGCAGCAATTTCTGCAAAGGGACCAGGTTGGTAGGCAAGATACGATTGGTCATATCTATGGAATAGAATGATTGTCAGGTGTATCTTTTCTGAGGAAACCGGCAGGAGGCATGGAGTAGGACTCCCACAGAAGAGGAGAGTAGAAAAGAAATGGGCTCTATTCACTAAGAGCAGAAGCATTGTGTTTGGAGGTAGAAGAGGAGAAGACATTTTTGACTCGGAAAGAGAAAAAAAAAATGGCTTTTTCGAACAGAAAAAAGGAAGAAGAAGGAACCAAAGTTGTCTTTCTAACTTTCACTTAATCCTTGGTGAAGCAAAAGAATGTTAAAGGAGGATGATAATTTCAAAAAAAAGCAGTAGTTAATGAGGGTTTAAAAAAACGTTTGAAAATGGTTGCAAGGTCCGTGATTGACGTGCTCTTAAGAGAGAAAGCGATGGGACTAACGGTCAGAAATGATGATGATTGACCACGTGGGCATATCAACATTTCATAATTTTCAGTTTTAAAATTAATGTTAAATGCTAAAACCTGGATAGGCACCAATGGTACCATAAACAAGTTGTGCCTCATTCCCAGTTGTTATAGTCATGTTCTTTGTTAGTCTAGCCATCCTGGAAAAGTATACATCAATAGGTACAAAAGGATCTTTTATACAGATTATTTAATTATTCACACAAGGATGTACTGCACTGCAATTTTAGCCATCAAGGGAATTATTTAACTGTGGAAGCTAAGAAACCATCACTTAGATATCATCATTGCCCAACTTCAGCCGATTCTCTAAATTGAGCTTACTGAGAGCCTTGGTGAAGATGTCTGCAATTTGCTCCTCCGTTGGGACAATATGAAGTACAATATTTCCCGTCTCACATTTGTCTCTCAAAAATGAGTCTAACATCAATATGTTTTGTTCTCTTATGTGGAATTGGAGTCATTTCCATAACCTAACCAACCTTAGTTATTGTCACAACATTAAGAGGAATAACTTTGATGTGTATCCCAAAATCTTACCCAAGTGTTCCTGATCCACAACCAACTGTGAACAGCAGGCTGACAGCGCTACATACTCAGCTTGAGCAGTTGAAAGAGCCACAAAATTTCTGTTTTGGTTCCACAAGAGATGAGGGATGATCAAGGAAATGGAGTTCATTTTCCAGAAGTACTTTCATGTCAACTTGATAACCAGCAAAATCAACAATCGCAAAAAACCTAGATCAAAGTGTACCTGCTGGATAGAGAGAACCAGGTCCCCTGTTTTCCTCTCAAGTATTTAAGAATATGTTTTGCAGCCTTCAAGTTGTGAGTACACGAGGGACGTGACTGAAACCTTGGTACAATTCCCACCCTATAAAACAATATAGGTTGATAGCAGTCAACTATAGCAAAGGATCCAATGATTTTCCAGTACATTGTTTGATTCACAAGAGGATCGCTTCCTCTACTCCCAGCTTGGAAATTTGTTCCATAGGAGTATCAATAGGTTTTTAGAGTCACAAACTATGAATTTCTTCAATATCTCCTTAATGTAATTCTCCTGACAGATTGAGATCCCATTCGATGATTGCTTTATATTGTAGACCAAGAAAAATGTCAAGTGCGGCCCATCAGGCTCATTTTCAAATTCCTTTCCATTAAATGTGAGAATTCTTCAAATAAGTGTTAGGGGTGGTCCAAAAATATATATCCACATAACGTGAATAATAAGCAATTTTGTTCTCTTTTTAATAAGAACAGAGTATGGTCTATTTTTCCTCTTTTGAAAACCAACGTCTTCAGCAGAAACTTGACAACCTCTATACCATGATCTAGGAGCTGCTTCATACCATACAGCAGCTTTATTCAATATGGAACACATTGATCTGGTTTCAGCTCAGCATCCCCCTTTTTCCAAACCCCAGGGAGGTTGTGACAAAATACTTCCTCTTTCAGATCTCATTTAGGGAAATGCACTTTGACATTCCATTTGATACATCTTGAATCTCATGAATGCAGCAAAATCTATTAGAGTTTCTAATAGCTCCCTTCCTGCCAAAGGGCAAAAGCTCATCATTAATCTATTCATTCTTTTGATTGTATCCTTGAACCACCACCTGGATATGTTTCTAGTGATCACTCCATTTTCATTAGCTTGTTTTCTGAAACACCCAGATGGTTCTATTATTGTTTGCACCTGCTGGTCGAGGACCAGGTACATACCTTGCTACTTTCAAAAAACTGTGATGAAGTCTTCTTGAAGAGAATATGATCAAATCTGATCGCTTAATGCCTCTTTCACATTCTGGCTCAAATAAATGATATGAATGCTGAAAAAAGCAACTAGTTTCTTGCTTTTTGATTTCTAGTATGAATCCAGAGTCAAGGGAGAGATAAGATTATCTAAGAGGGATGTGATGACAACCATGTTTCATCCTGGTATTGGAGAAGATGGTGAGCTGATCAGCAATTCTTCTCCACAAAGAGTGTCATATTTCTGGCGGAGTTTAATGGTACTCTTGACTCGAATGCGAGTAGTACAGGTTTACTCCCATCACACTTTTCCACTTCATCAGCCTCTTCAGGTAGACTTCGGATTTTGAGTTTCAACGGTTCATTTTTTTTAATTGTTGTCTGCATCGCTTCAAGCTTCAATTTCTGTGATTGAACAGTTTGATCACATTCATCTTCAGTCATTTGATCCATTATTTTTAAGCTTCCATTCTTATCAAAATACAACATGAAATGGTTTCTCATGTATTGAGTTCTTTTGTTGAATTATGTAAGCTTTACTATATGAAGAATAGCCAAACAAACATTCTTCATCACTCCTAGGGTCATAATTTTTCCCAGATCATCCTTCCATTGTTCAGCACAAAAGATCTGCATTCAAATGACCTAAGATTAGTCAGCATAGGTTTTCTGTGTTGATCCGCTCATAGGGGGTATGATTTCAGAACAGCTCTTATCAGCACACCTGTTGGTACCATGCATGATGTATTTGACAGCTTCAGCCAGAAAAGAATTTGAGGAGGATTTGACTCAAAATCATAGGTTTTGGCAATGTTCCACAAGGTTCTGTTTTTTTTATCTTCACACTCCATGTTGTTGAGAGTTCTGGGAGCTAAAAAGTTATTGATCGTACCATTCCAGCAGGAATTGATCCAGTTTGAGTTTATCAAACTAGTTCCATGATCAGATCTAAGCTACAAATTTCATTGATTTCAATTTAAGTTGATTCTTTTGAAAAAAAACCAACCACAATTCTTCAGTGTTTCTTCCTTGATTTTAAGAATCTTGTCCATGTTATTATCTGAGTAATCATCAACTATCCACAGAATTGTTTGTTCCATTCGCTTGAACCTTCAAAGGTCCACCCATCAGTTCCATGTGTAACAGCTCCAGGGTCTGATGGGTTTACTTGGCTTTTTGGCTTAAAGGCACGATCTGATTTGTTTTCCTTTGCACAAGCTTCACATATTTTGTTTAAGCACACTTCAGCTTTGGAAGCCCGACCAGGTCCTGAGAAAATCAGTTTGTTCAATAAAGATGAGCTCACATGCCCTAGGCTTTAGATGTCAAAGATCAACATTTTCATTTTGAGCAATAAGAAATGTAGATCATCACCATGAGAACGTTTCTACAGTTGGCCCACATTAATGTTTTTTATTCTGAAAGCAGTGCGCATGATCTTTGTAGTTAGGGATACCCACGTTGCACTTCTCCAAAAGTAAAACTGGACTTCATTTCCCTGTACACAAAATTTGAGACGCTCAAAACAGACTGTACTTCAACCCATTCAACAAAGGATACACCATTTGTCAATTTGAATCTTTCAAGGACCTTCCCCACTTGCCAACTCCCAAAATGTACCCCTTTCTTTCACATCACCAAAAGAGACACCTCCTCCTTGAAAGTGTCTGAGTGAGAGGGATTTTGTTGTCACCAGTCATAGTTTAGAGCATTCCACTTGTTCATACAAAATTTGACTTGCTGCTATATACACTCACCTGCACCAAAGAATTAATTGTTTAGCTGGGAACCCATTTCAATATGTAGTGTTCAGAAGGCATTGCAGAGGCAGTGATTCAGATTGTATTTAGTCCAATGGGCAGTTTTTTTGAAACTTTCTAAACAAAGGAATCGGAGCAGTGACAGATTTTTTCTTTGAACATCTATCACGTGAAAAACAGATTTTGGAGGACCAGGGTCTCTCTTTTGAAAAAGTTTGGGTTGTCAACATAATTACAACGGCTTCATGGGAATTTACTCAATCCAGCCACACTCCACTTTAAGTGGGGGGGCCCTTTTTTCACAGTGAAAGCCAAAGCGATTGACAGATAGAAATACATACTACGGAGGGATTAAAGGGAGGAGTGATTTCAAAACTTCCTAGGCCTTTCTTACTTGAAATTAATCTGGTTGTTGCATTGACAACAAATTAGGGGATTGGTTCCCTTAAGGAGATTTTTCAAGTCTTTCTTAAGTTTGACAATATCTTTCTATCTGTTGTCTTCTCCAAGGGAAAAATCCAGATTTTTTCAGAGTTGTTCAATTTTTCTTTCAATTCAACTGTTAAAACATTTGAATTCGATATTTAGCTTTTCAGCTCTTCAGTTATCTAATCAACGGTTTTTAAAGGTTCAGTGTTATAAGACTTAGAGACACCATTTGGCATTTCTCCTCCAGTTTAACTTGTTTCAGTTAAACTGTCAAGTTCAGCATTCACGATGTCTCTTTCGAGGTATCTCAATTGACCGATGAATCATCATAACTTTTGCCAATGTTCTCAAATTTTTTAAGAGAATAATTATTCCCGATCATTTTTAATAGCAAGAAGAGTTACCTTGTCATCCTCTTCTTCATTTCTGTATGGAGCCCATGAGAGAAAAATTTCATTGAAAATGGTTTCCTCTTCATGCACAACCATCCTAGACAATATTTGGTTCAGCCGGATCGTTTGAATCAATTGAGGTCACCCATGTTAGCAAGACCTTTTGACCCACATAGTCAGCAGCAGCCTTCGGATCATTCTTTACCGAGTACCCGATCCATTCTTTTATCTTTGCACTTCTGGTTTTGGATGGTCCTTGTTTTCATTTTTGAGCAGAGGACACTTCTCTGAATAAATTGTCCAGGCTTTTCACACTTGTAGCAGGGTATCATTTTTTTGAGGACCATTTGTTCCTCTTTTTAAAACCTTTGTTCTTTCTCACCAATTTTTTGAAATCTGTATGAATGAGATATGTATATCATTCATCACTGGAACTCTTCATCTTTGATTTGTACTTCAGCATCAATGACTTATTCCTTTTTGACTTCCTTCTTTTGATGAATCATGATTTGGATTCATCTCATGAGTCTTCGATTCCAATGAGAGCATTCCATGTCAGCACCTTCCACTCTTTCTTAGCTTCAGTGTGGCATCAACAGTGCTTCCCAGGCTTTGGAAGAAATTCACAGAACTTTTCTGACTTGTTTGCTGATTGCTGATATGGTTCACCAAGATTTTTCTCCAGTCATTAAGTAATGGAGGACATTTTATGAACATCTCATTGAATGGTTTTCTCCTTCCTCATTTTGAAGTTTAATACCGTGAAAGTAAGCATATCAATCTTTGATTCTTTGGGACTTTTCAGTTCCGTATGAGCTTAATCTTTTAACAATTCCCAAATTCTTTAGCAGACTCACAAGACGATACACGAATGAACTTATCCAGGGTCCTATCCCACAGACAAGAAGAGTGTTTGCCTTGTACCCTTTTATATTTTTTTCTATAGCTGCATCGTACTTCGGTCTAGCTTCAGAACAAGATGGTTTTCTCTCCAGCTTATTCTTCATATTGGAATAAACGGTTTCCATACAACGTACAATATTCCCATAAACTCGCTTGCTTTAGCTATGAGAAAATCATGCATTCTAAGGTTCCACAACTGTAGATATGTTCCATTGAAAACTAGGATGTCTTGTTGAGGGACTAAACTTCTTCTAGATTAAGTGGCTGGAGCAGCCACTTTCTAGAAAGATATCACTTCCTTGGGGTTAACAAATAGGAAAGTGCCTGCTATTGATACCATGGATAAAATATATGTCTTCACTTAACAGATAATGGACCAGGTCCCGTACTACACTAATAAGTTAAATAGAACGTTAAATGCAGTTGAACCAACACAACGAGTTTTACATGGAACCTCCTGATTAGGAGTAAAACACGACCTGTTCACAGGATTGTCAATCGTTTCACTAATCTTCAAAGCAAAGTAAAACAAGTTTAGAAAATGTGAGAAAAAGTTTTTAATCTCAATTCAAGCAATAGTCTTCTATAGCTTACAAGCCTAAGTAGGACAATGACTCTACCCCATAGCTATCCCACCTTAGGACAACTAGATTCAACCAACTACCCACTGACTCCTTTAAGTTCAGGAATAGTTTAACACATGTAAGAACAAGAGAGAGAAGATATTCTTGATTAAAGCTACATAAAGGCTCCAGAGTTTCTGCGGTCTTGGAATAATTCTGCCATTTTTCGTAAATAGCGTTGCAAGCGTTCTTGAAAAGTTCTTTGTCAAGTGACAAAAACAACTGTGTCATGATGTTTCAGGAAAGTGCCTTTCTTGGAACAATAATTCCTTAAAAACGCTTTGCTATTGGTGGAGAAGTACCCCACTTTCTGACGTTGCTTGGGAAGAGTGACACCTGATTTTTTGCCTTCTCCAACTGGAAGTCAACCGGCTCGTCACATTGAGATATGGTACTTTTACAGGTCCATGAGTTTGTTTCATCTCAAACTCAAATAAGATAACTGGTACTTTGAAAAGTCCTTAAAGAATTTTCAATTTCATCAAACGTAAAGTACACACATGGTAGTGGCAAATAAAATTAATCCAATTTTTTTTTTAGGGAATTACAGAGAAGCTGTATTCTTTAGAGGAGGCATCAAAAACAGTTCTATCAACATCCGCAGGCAAGGTGCAAATGTTGTGATCCGTATAAGAGGGAACACTCACACCCGTAGAAGCATCTTCGCAAGCATCCACTTGGGAGTCTCAAGTACGATTATCCAAAGGAGAAGCTATATCTTGAGAGTACAAAAGAACAACATTTATATCGACATCAGCATGAAAGACGCAAATGCCATGATCCGAAAAGAGGGAACAACATCTTAAAAGCTAAAAAGAAAATATTTGCTACCTATTGGTGATTTCTCATTAACTCTAATTACTTCAGCCATAATACCATTCCAATCCAAAATAAGAAGCTTTTTACTAGTGTTTATCCCCATCATATGTACATGTTAGTCTATTGTCCATGTTCCAGCCAAAGGCCCATGGCCTAATCCTACTTGGAAATAGATTGAAATTATTCTCTTTATTTGGTTTCCAATTCTATTAGGAAAAGGATTGTAATTGTAATCCTATTTGTAGTTGGTTTTTGTTTTGTAAGAGAAGCACAACTCTATAAATAGAAGATGGTACTGAGAGAATAATCAATTGCACATTGGTATTTTTTTGAAAGACATTAGAACATAAGAGTTTTTTCTTAGAGAGCTTTCAACAAAAGAGAAGAGAGAAGAAAAAGGGTTCTTTTGCTACGATCTTTTTCTCAAACCAGCAACCTTCAGATCGTGTTTTCTGATTAATTTACCGTTGGATCGGGCTGAAATTTTGATCAAGTGTTAATGACATGTTTGTGTTTGATTTCTGATTGTTGTGATTTGTACAGGGAGATCATGATCTAGTTCCAGCAAGATTCTGTTTAGGTCCGAATAGCAACTAAATTTGGGTGGGTTTCTTTGTATTTTGTACTCCATATTTATGTGGATTTCTAATCTTCTTTGTGGACATAGGCGATTGACGAACCAAGTTACATATTATGTATTTCGGTGTATTTTCGTTTGTATTCTTACCGTATTTTGAGGTTTGCTTGCTAGTTTACGCATTTGCACCTGCTTATTTTTTTACTAAAAATTTGTATCAGACGCCAAATTCAGGATGGAGTCAGGTTCAGGTCGTTCGATAATGATTAATTGAAACTAGGTTAGAGGTGTCATCTTGCGGGTATAGTTCTGCCACAACTTTTTCTGACAGTAATGGAAAGATTTGTTGGAGAAATTGTTTCAAAAAAAGTTTCGTGTTGAGACAAATATTTTGCAAAGTTACATTGATGAAGAGGAGTAAGAAAGCTGCTAAAGATTTAAGTGAATAAGGTGAACAAAATTTATTTTGTCTTGAAAATTAGGCAAGGGGGAGATGGGTTGGGTTGTAGTGCCTAAATTTCTTACCAAAATAGGTTCCTGTGATTAAAAGGTTTGGGATTTACTAGTCCTTTCTTGAGGAAAAAGGTTTTTAGGACTTTATTAAAAAGGGACATGTTCCTTTAACTTAATCCGCATATGCAATGTTGTCTTAGGGATTGAGAGTTTTTGTTAGGGGAGGAAAAGTTTGTGGGCAACAAGCTTGATACGTTATACTTGTGGGACCTCCCCTGGAGTTTGAATGAATTGGTGAGGTTTGTTTCTCTCTATATTTGGTACTATCATAAATTATAGGGGTTGCTCATCTCCTTTTGTGGACGAAGGGACACATTGACCGAACCACGTTAAATATGAGTCTGTCGGTTGTTGTTATATCTCGTTTGTCTTCTTACTCGTAGTCTTTCGAGGTTTACTTTGCTAGCTTCTGCGATTACACCTCCTTATTTTCGATCCTAACAATACACTTGTGAGTATTTGTTTCTTCTGCACTTAAAATAATAAGATGAATCGTGCTATTTGAACATTACTCTGGAAAATAAAACCCAATTTAAAGAAATTTCTCCACAAAAATACTTCTTGAAGCATATAAAAGAGATTTCACTATTAACCTGAATCCTGATCAAATGGAATTTTTTCTCCCCTTGCATAAAACTCAAAGTACTTGCAAAGAAAAACTCCACAACTTGAAGTATCATACTGGAATGGATTATCTCCCATCGAGATTATTTTGAATTGGCAAGCATTAATAGTTCTCCAATAAATGAATTTGGAAATATAATGTTTGTTCAAAGTATTTCAAATAATTCGTACTTAAATAGATAATTGAATACATAATAACAAAAAAATCAATTGCTTATAAACTTCCACGTATGTAAACATGGAATTAAAAATGTGAACACTCTTGTTTTCCAGGTCAGCACATGCTCCAAAGAAGTGATTCTCAACCAGCATTGGAAGAAAAATCTTGATGAAACAAAAGCAACTGGAGTTATACTAATGCTTTAGCATTGGTGTCATAGATTTAGTCTATTTTCCTTACCTTTATGTGGTTTCCTTGTGTTTGTATAATTTTTGAAAATCTATTTCCTGTGAAGGAAAGTTACCGTTACTACATATATAGAACAAAATAAATGAAGTTACATTACATGGATGATGACCAATTACCATTGTCGTCTGATACAAGGGTGACAGTGGAAATCATGTTGGTGAGCCTAAGCAAAACTAAAATACTATAGAAAGTGATACCCTAAATCATGAGTACGCTATTAGGAGACCAACTACTCATCTTTAGCTCAAAAAAGAGCTCCTGCTAAGTTGAAATCACTAAATAGAAAGGGACCACCAGCATGTAAAGATCACCACTTAGAAAAAAATGTTGGCTAACTTCTTTAGCCCAAACTGAAAATGCCATCTAATGTTGAACAAATGTACTTGCTAGTTGCACCAAATAATAACTTTCCCCTCACATTCAATCATACGCTAAAGCAGCTAAAAGAGAAATGTATTCCTTCCTAAAAGATCTGTTTTCTAGGATGGTAGCCCTTTTATGGTATATGGAAGGATAGACAAGAGGAAGATTCACCATATAGAAGCACCTAAGATTGGTGAGCAGAACAATGAAATGAAAGATGAAGACACAAACAATAATTTTAAAAGTACCAGTTCCTGACAAATTTGTATATGCTGGTGATGACTCTACTTTATTTCAGGAGAAAGAGACGAGGTGGGTTCACTAGATTTGGGTAACCTAGCCAATCCTCTGGGGTGAAAATGACCTCTGAGCAGCTGAGAAAAATCTAAAAGAACATATGGCTCAAAATATTCTTTATAAAAGAAGGAAGTATCAAGCAAGAGATGGTTAAAATATTAAAGAAGCTAATTGAGATGGAATTTTTTCCAAAAATCAGTCTCATATATTATGATTTCATTATGTAATTACTCTGAACTCTTAACTTTATAATGATAGGATTCATTAGTTTTACTGATATTGTGGGATCTTTTACCACATAAATTTCTTACATTTAAACACCACATAATATCAATGACAGACACAAATCATTTCTCTTCTGTATTCTGCTTCTTTATGGTATTAGACCTATCAACACTCAAACGAATATAAACTTGTAATCATCTTCCCATATTATTCATTTTTCCCCTTTCCTTTCCGAACCACCTAAAAACAATGGTGAACTCATCTGCTTCGGACATCAATCTAATCACTCAATCCACAATTGTGAATGTTGCTTCAACCAAAACGCAAATCATTCACATCAACCCAGCTGCACAACTTCCAAACAAACTTACTGGTGGTGCAAACTTTGCAACATGAAAATCTCAAATTCAAGAGGGCATGAATGGGTTTGACTTAATGAGCTATCTCGATGGATATATAATGTCGACGCCACGCACCATTAAGAAAGACACACAAGATGTCGTCAATCCAAATTTCAAAATTTGGTTTCAGCAAGATAATCTCATCTACAACGCCTTAATGGCATCTGTTGACTCTACCATTGCACCATCAGTTGCCTTTGGTGAATCTCCAAAAGAAGCATGGGATTATTTGCATACTACATATGGAAATAGATCTCAATCCAGGATCTACAGTCTTCGAGATGCATTGGCGAAAGTTCAGTGAAATTAAAATTTTTCATTGATTATCTCAAGGAGATAAGAAATTTCACTAATGAATTAGTTGCTGCTGATGCTTGCATTTCTAAAAGCAATGGAAACCTTTTCCCAGCCGTGGCATCCCTCTATTCCTTTGTTGGCCAAAATGCAAATCCAGTGTCAATTATGTGAAAAATTTGGTCACACTGCAAATGATTGTCGTTCCAAGTACATAACCATTTTGATGCTAAGGCTATGTTTGTTGCTCGATCTTTTCCCAATAATTCTCCATGGATTCTGGATTCCGATGCATCACATCATATTACTGCTGATTCCAGAACATAGCCTCTCCTCTTTAATACACAGGTCATGAACAAGTTTCAATGGGATGTTAATGGTATGTCATTCAACCACTTTAAATAAATATTCTATGTACCTCATCTATAAAAAAGAATATTTATCTTTTTAAAAAACTGTCAACAAAAAAACAACATCTATTGATTTCTTTCTTTCTCGTTGTGTGACGGTAACTGATAAGGTGGCACAAGCTCATTACACGGGTTGGGAGATAGATGACCTTGTACGCACGATGACAACGTTTGAGACATTCAACCATTAATTCAAGGCCTAAACGGGAACATAGTTCTCAAGTTCCTTTATCTCTTTGGCATCGTCGTTTAGGACATCCTAATATTCGTCTGTTGAAGCTTCTTTTAAGAAATTACCAGTTGCCTTATTTTGATAATTTTCAATCTTGTAAATTCATGCCATTGCAATAAAAGCCAAAAGATTCCTTTCTCATGAAACTCTTTGCAAAGTTCATGACCTTTTGAAACACTCTATACCGATCTTTGGGGTCCTTCACCCATTCTATACCTTGATTAAAAACGCTACTACGTCACTTTTGTCTATCAGCTCACCAAATATATTTGGCTCTAAACACTTAAACAAAAAAGTGATGTAGTCAAGGTCTTCTCTAAATTTCGGCCACTCATTGAAAAGTTTTTTAATACTAAGATTCTCACCTTATATTCTGTTGGGGAGGAGAATTTAAGGGACTAAAATAACTTCTTGCTGAATTTGGGATTCAACACTTATCGTCTCCCCCATATACCCCACAAAGAATTGCCTTAGCTGAAAGACGTCATAGGCACATTATCGTAACTACTAGAACTTTACTTCTCCAAGCATCACTACTGTCCCGATTTTTGAGTTTTGCTTGTCAAATTGTTGTTTACTTAATTAATAGATTTCCTTCATCCTCGATAATAGTTCTCCATATCAAGCTCTTTTTGGTACAACTACCAATAATTTCTCACTTTTTACGTTTGGTTGCTTATGCTATCCTTGGCTAAGGCCATACGCTAAAAATAAACTTGTTGAAACCAAGATCACACCATGGTCTATTTAGGATTTTTCCACTCACTTATAGTCATCAATCTTGATCAGAACGGTGTAAAGATATATTTCTCCAGAGGACGTAAAAATTTTTGGCAGATAATTTTACTTATGCAATATTTTCCAAGCCACAAGGGAATATCTCAGAATATTTATCGGTTATTCTAAATCTGATCCGGATACATCTTCCTCTACTCTATATTCTCCAAATCATACAATTTCATTTTCTATTACTCTAAGAAGTCCACTTCCAATCAAAGATCCAAACTTGGTTGTTCGTACAAATGACTCTACTGCACCAGCAATAGTTGTGTCCTTTATCAGAACTACCAGCAAGCCGACGAAATCAGGTAACTTCCTCCCCTTTAGATAATTCCTTTTTTACCTCTGAATCTTCCACAATTAAGTACCCTTCTAATTCCCTTCACCAGCAGTAGCACTCGCCCCAACTTAACCGCCCTTCCAACCAGTCTTTACCACCGCGACCCCTTGTGACCCGCTCCCAACATCAAATCACTATGACTAATCCAAAGTATGCATCCATGGCCACCCTTACATCCGAAATACCACCAGTCACAGTTAAACATGCTTGTAAGGACCCACAAGGTAGACAAGCTATGCGAAACCTGATGGATCAATTGAATTGTACAAGGCTCGCCTTGTGTCCAAAGGTTTCACTCAACGATCTAGAATCAGTATATTGATACTTTCATTCTGGTTGTCAAACCAACAACCATTAAAACAGTGCTTGCCATCACCACACAAAACAAGTGGTCGCTTCATCAACTAGACATAAACAATTTTTTTCTATAAGGTACGTTGACTAAGGAAGTCTTTATGAAAAAATCGAAAGGTTTTGAGAATCCTGATTACCCAAACTATGTATGCAAAATAAACAAAGACATATGTGGTCTCAAACAAGAACCTCGTGCTTGGTATACCGAGCTCACGAATTTTCTCATTTCTGTTGGATTTGGCAAGACTAATTCTGATCACTCTTCATTTACCTTACACTTTCACAACACTGTCATTTTCTTGCTTGTATATGAAGATGATATTGTTATTACAGGAAATAACTTGCAAACTATTAACAACATCAAGAGCGCACTCTCGTTTTTCACTCAAAGATCTTGGACCCCTAAATTTTTTCCTAGGCATGGAAGTTCTTACACAATCAGCTTGATTATTTCTTTCTCAAACCAAGTACATAATGGACATCTTGCAGGATTTCTCTAAGCAGGACTGCCAGGGTGTTTCTACACCATTATACACTACAATTTATCTTAGGTTGAGGGATGTTACCCCTCCTATAGATTCAAAACAATATTGAAGTGCAATTCAAGCTCTAGTATCTTGCATTACTAGACCGGACATAATATTTGCTGTTAATAAGTTTTTCCAATTTATGCATTAGCCATCTCACACACACTGGCAAGCAGTGAAGCGCCTCCTTCGGTATCTCAAATTAACTATCCATCATGGGCTTCTTTTTTACCATGGATCTAATGATGCTCTTCATGTTTAAACCAATGCAGACTGGGCAGGGGACCATGGTAATCATACCTCTACTTCTGCATATGTTATATATTGTCTTAACACCAATCAGTTAGTCATCAAAGAAACAAAGAACAGTCGCCCGATCTTTAACTGGGGCCGAGTATTGCACCGTTGCTCATGTTGTTGCAGCGACAAATTGGCTTACCAATCTTCTCAAAGAGCTTCGAATCTCTCTTGATAATGTACCAACTATCTACTGCGACAACATTGGCACCACCTACTTGTGACAAAATCCAATTCTCCACAACAGAATAAAGCACATAGCCATTGATTTCCATTTTGTCAGGGACCAAGTCCAACGTCAACAACTCCGGATAGTACACGTTCACTAAGTTGTTCAGCTAGTTGACATACTTACGAAATCTTAAACTAAAGCACAAACTGAATGGGTTGTCTCCAATTTAGGGGTCGTTAAACCACCCCCTAACTTGCGGGGGCATAAAGTATCTAATTGAAGATGGAATATTTTCCAAATCAGTATCATATATTCTGATTTCATTATTGTATATCTAGATCTTACTTTTAGTACTTGATAGGAACCTTCATTAGTTTTACATGATATTGTGGGGTTTTTGTATGGGATCTTTTACCACATAATTATTTTGTATTTAAAAACTACATAATATCAATTAAAGACATAAAAACATTTCTCTTATGTATTCTGCTTCTTTAAAATACGTTATTAAGTTCACATGGAAGATACCAAAAAATAACGGACCTGTCACAATCAACTTCCAGCATCTTGTAGGTTTTCAACATCCATTCTGACATTTTCAGTTCAAGCCGTCCATCATAGACAGACTCATCAGCATACCCGCGAACACTTCTCTTATCAGAAATCAAAGAGAGCCCACAGAGAAGTAGACCTCTCCTTACATATCCACTAAAACCGTCCACTACTCGAGTTCCTGGGGTATCAGGTGTGATTTTAATGTCATTCACAGTGACGAATCATGCCAGTCTACTTCATTTATAGTAGCTGCAGATGTAGTTCTTGATGAGTTGATATTGACAACAGAATATCCATTAACATTCTCCAAGGATGTGTATAAGTACAAATATTCTTGTGAACCAAAGTCCAAACCAACAGTATTCTTGTACACTGCCAAGATTTTAATAAGCA
This sequence comes from Solanum habrochaites, assembly GCA_027704765.1. Lineage (NCBI taxonomy): Eukaryota > Viridiplantae > Streptophyta > Magnoliopsida > Solanales > Solanaceae > Solanum > Solanum habrochaites. The sequence goes on from JAKWJA010002496.1 coordinate 45,570,890, forward strand.
TCAATTGTCTTCATTATAAACATAAAAGGAAAACATCAATATAACAATTCTATCCTATATTCCTATTTCATCCATTTACTGGAAGAAAACAGCAACAACTCAATGAAAAGTCATTCAAATCATTATTAGTGTAGCAGTTCAGATAATTTGGTGAACCAAAGTCCTGACCAAGAACTAGACATGCTATAAATACCGCATGTGTGAACCTTTGTAAAAGTGCTTGCTAAACACATTAATTAAGACAGCAGTTACTCAATCTTAATCACCATTAGATAATCTATGCTTAAAAGAAAATCCGTTTGTGGTACAGCGACCACTCATCGAATCGACTTTTTGCCCCTGTTCAAAACTTAAAGCAATAGCTTGAAGTAGATGCCACCCATATTACAAAACCAACCTGACCTATTAAACAACAAAAAATTGACTGAGGCCCTGCAAGACTAGTCACAGTTTTCTGCTCATTTTTACACCAAAACACCAAAAATTCACCCACGGTCTTTACGAATATATTTTGCCTGCAGCTAGGGGTTCGCAACCCTCAAAAGATTCCATTTAACCCCCAAACAAAAATAAATAGACTAAATTACCTAAACTCATCTTCCAAACTGGAGGATTTCCATCTACGTCTTTCATCAGTATCCACATTCACCGACTCGCGTGCGACGTTGGCAGCATTCTGAATCTGGTATACCACTTATACATAAATATGGTGAACATACAAATCCAACTATAAATCCCAATAATGGGGATACAGCTGAAAGTGCCGAATCCATTAAGCTTTGCTCACGCGCACAAGAACAGACAAGCCCTATATTTTTTATAATGTTTTTTGTTAATATAAGAAGATAGCTGTCTTGTTTTCTTTACATGACTCAATCTTTTCAAAAGTCGTTCCATCTTGTGCTAGATTCCCCTCCGCTCATAATAACCCGATACACCTCCCTTTAATGTGCGACTCCTACAACACCCCGTTGTTCTTTTCGACTATAGGTGTATTTTTGACTATATACCAATAGTATCCGACGAACCACTGAAGTCCCCATCTCGTTACAACTCCACCCTCCCTCACCATTAGCCACGCGCTCCCCCCTTCCGGGCGGCAAGCTGCTTGCCAGCGCGACCCTTAGTCCCCTCCACCAGACCCAACCCCCGTACCGCGTTCCTCTCCGTTGCCCCTGCCAGCCTGTCACCCCCGACCTTTCACCGTCTTCTCCCTCCCTCTCATTCCCTACAGCCACGTCGTCCTTGCCCACTCCCCCTTACTCGTATACAGCCCCTCACACTTCCGGCCTCGTGCACACGTCGTATTCGAACCGCGTATTCCCACGGGCACCACACCCCTCCGTCGCGCGGTTGTTGGGCGGCCACCGCCGCTGCCGCCCTGCTCTTGCTAATGCACGCCACCGCCCATTGCGGCGCGACAGCTAGCTTGTTCTGTTTCGTTTCAGTAAAATATAGATTCCCCCTCACACTAATGTACTCTCGAGGAGCTTGCTCGTTTTTCTGTTTTACAGTTCACACACCCACCATCTTCCCTCTCCCATCTATTTCCGTTTGTTATTCTACCTTTTTCCCAATCTAATTCGCGCCGATGGGTTTATCCCTCTTTGTGTTATCTTTTTCACACCCACACTGACACTATCTCTCCCCTTGCAATAACTTAGGCGATCTCCAGTCCACCCTTTTCCCATTACCTTACCTGCACTCTTATAATACGCCGTTCCTTCCGATCTCCGATCGTTACCGCTCCTTAACTGTCTCTAGGTCTAAGGGTCTGCATCCAGTTACCCTCACCTATGGTCCACTCTCCGCGGCCCACTGGAAGGTCTTACGGTCCATCTACCTACTGTGAACCTTCTTGTCTGTCAATACGTTTTCCCCTTTTGGCCTCTGTGGCCTATTTGCGCGGCCCAGTGTGGCTTTTTTCACACTCGTTCCCGTAAGCGATACCGGGGGATAGCACTAATTCCTTGATCAATTAAGTTCAGGGGCATAGGAGGTGTTTTCAACCACGGCAAGATCATCCGTATTGCCCGTCTACCATGCACACTCTGGCTTATGCTGCTGGGTCAGTATACGCCATCTCCCGGTGGAATCCCATATTCGCCGACGCGCTTAACTGAGGACTCCCGTTCCCCCCCCCCTTGCTTATGCTTGCGTGCGCTCTGCTTGTTCTAACATGCTGTTTTTTGCTAGTTTTTGCTACTTATGTTGCTTCCACAGGCCGTTCCCCCATCGAATGCTCTATTGCCTTTGACCGTGTCACTTTGGATTTAATTTCCCCACGGGGCTCCCATGGATTTTCTCTACCAGCGTTTGTGTGAGTGTGATCATGATTAAACACTCCATGGCTTTTTTTAAATGAAGGATAGAAAATTAATTTGAACTAACCTTGCTAATTTTGAGAACACCAAGAAGTTGATTTTGGTAGTCAATAGCATTACAAGGCTCAACTTGATGTATAACGTGAAGCATAATTGCAGTAGCCAATACAAAAGGCATATAATGTACGAATCTACCATCTGTATTATCAGACAATAATAAAATAAAATCAAAAGGGGTTTCTTCTGTAACTTTGTTTTTTCTTGTTATCATTGATAAAATCTAATTTTCAGTCAAAACAAGATTCCAATAATAAAAAGAATCTGATGATAGCTCAATAATTACCAGTCATGATAGATAGAAGAACACTTTCACAACTTCTGAGAAATTCCCGATAAACATTGTTCTTTAGCCCAATGGGTCTTCATATAATATGATCAGAATGCAATGGGTCAATTGGCTCATCCTCCTTTCAGTCATGACATACTAGCAAGCTCCATTCTTTGTCTCTTTGCCTTCACTATTTTGCACCGTCTCCACCTAACGAAAAATCAATTAGAAAACTCTCAAGAAATTGGAATAAAGAAAGAAGAGAGAAAAAATGGTAGTTGGAAGTCAAGATGAAGGGGAACTTGTGTTTTTGAATTTTAGCAGCTAAAGAAAGACAAGTGACAGCAGCAAGTTGAGTCATCCATGGCTTATCTTTCTGAAACTGAAGGCTAGAAAGAAACTTGTAAAGGTAATTAATGGCTAAAATGATAGTCAATGCAGAGAAATCATAATGAACATTCACTTTATGAATCTATTCAACATCATCAACTCGAGCTTAATAGAGAAAAGGGTACAAGTAAAGTTGGATATTTTTAATACGAAACCAAGTCAAACCAAATCATTGGTCGGATTTTTTTTAGGTTTGACTCAGTTTGCGGCTTGATTCGATTTTTTACACCCCTGACCGACGGGTTTAGAACAGAGATCCCGTGCATATATCCCAAAAAATCATGAGTTTTACCAATTAGAAAATTAAGTTAACTGGATATAAGATGTAATTATTAAAAATTGAAGTAATCTTTTATAAAATAAAACCTCAATGTTGAATATATCTATTGTTCATTCATCAATTGCATATCGTCAAATATAAAGTATAATTTTAAAAATTGAAGCAATCTTTTTTTGAAAAAATAAGATATTAAACATAATGACTGATCTTCTATCAATTGGATGTATTATATTAAAAGAAGGGTAAGAAACACCTAAAATTCAAAATATTAATTATATCGACCGTTCGTCAATCCATGGGATATCTTCTCTTTGAATTCATTATCAGTTCACCTCCCTGCTGCTGTTAATCTTTGTTACCGCCGTTTAACACAAAACAAAAGTTTGCAACACAAGACAGAAAGGTTTGCATGCCAACATTTTCCTTTTCTTGCATTTTCGAATTTAACTTAATGATGAACAAGTTCTACTTCATATTTATGTTTATAAGTGAATAAGAGTATTAATTTAGGTTTAAAAGTGAAAATGGTAATTTAGGTTAGGACATCGTATTTTTAAAATGAAAAAGGACTATTTAGGTTAAAAAATAAGAGGACTTTGTGTTCTGAAATTAAAAAATTGGTGATTTAAGTTTAAAAGGGAAGAAGAACATGCATTCAATTTTAAAAGTGAAAATAGTGATTTAAGTTTAAAAAAGAGAAGAAAAAGAGCACCACTATTTGCATTTCCATATTTTGATATGATGGATTGGTTATTTTCTGTTAGTGATGCAATTGTTCCTTTTCAGTTGGTGATACTGATTGTTCATATTTGACAGTAGTAGGCGTTGTCTTAGCATAGCATTCTGTTGTTGATTGTGGTATTGAGTGGGATTGTATTGCGACATTGTTCGTTATCTCTTCTTTGTAGATCAGCACACTGTTTGATTTTTAGTAGGAACATGTTAAACTCTACCTCAGCTGAACTTCTAGATATGATGCGTGGCTTCTTTGACTTCCAAGAGATCAAATATCCTGTCCGATATTAGTCATAAAAAGCATCCAAGGTATTAGATGATTCAACTGGATTAGTAGGTCAAGCCTTGGTATTCTAAGCGTAAATGGAAGCTCACAATCTATAGTATGAGCTATATTTATAAGCTCTGTTTTACACTAACTCGTAACTAACTTTTTAACTACCACTAGGACAAGTTGTTATGATTAACTATTTGAAAAAACTAATATCTCCCTTTTATTCTTTCACATTTGTAACAACTTTGAACAGTTGTTTCTAAGCATATAATTTACTATCTCGACCTCTTATTGAATTTCAATCTCTCTTGTCATGTTTATCGAATTCAAATGCTTTTTCGTATGTTATTGCATTCATAAATCCCGACCAATCACGAACTGAAGGTTCGCCCTTTGTGGAACAATAAGGGTCACACCAGATATGCCATAGTTGAATTTAAAAGGGATTGGTCGGGATTTAAAGTTGAATTTAAAGCCGACCAATCCCCTTTGAATTCAACTATGGCATATCCGGTGTAACCCTTGTAGTTCCACAAAGGATGAACCTTCAGTTCGTGATTGGTCGGGATTCATGAATGCAATAACATTCGAAAAAGCATTTGAATTAGATAAACATGGGAAGATATTGAAATTTAATAAGAGGTCGAGATAGTAAATTGTATGCTTGGAAACAACTGTTAAAAGTTGTTACAAATGTGAAAGAATAAAAGGGACATATTAGTATTTTCAAATATTTAGTCATTACGACATGTCCTAGTGGTACTTAGAAAGTTAGTTACGAGTTAGTGTAAAACAGAGCTTATAAATATAGCTCCTACTACTGATTGTGAGCTTTCATTTACGTTTAGAGCACCAGGACTTGGCCTACTAATTCAGCTGAATCATCTAATACCTTGGTTGCCTTTTATAACTAATATCGGGAATGATGTTTGATCTCTTGGAAGTCAAAGAAGCAAGACATCATATCTAGAAGTTTAACTGAGGCAGAGTTTAGCATGTTCCTACTAAAAAAACAGTGTGATGATCTTCAAAGAAGAGATAACGAACAATGTCGCAATACAATCACACTCAATACCACAATCAACAACAGAACGTTATGCTAAGACAACGCATACTACTGTCAAATATGAACAACTAGCACCACCAACAGAAAAGGACCAATTGCACCACCAATAGAAAAGGAACAATATATCATATCAAAATATGAAAATGTCAATAGTTGTGCTCTTTTTCTTCCCGTTTGAATTTTAATCACTATTTTCACTTTTAAAATTGAATGCATGTTCTTGTTCTTCCCTTTTTAAACTAAATCACCATTTTTTCACTTAAAAACACAAAACTCTCTTCTTTTTTAACCTAAATCGCCCTTTTTCACTTCAAAAATACAAAGCTCTAACCTAAATCACCATTTTCACTTTTAAACCTGAATTAATGCTCTTATATATATATATATACATATATATATATATATGTATGTATGTATGCAATTTTTTCTAAAGATTGTTTATATTGACTATATGCAATTGATGAATGAATAGCCGATATATTCAAAATTTTGAATTTTGAGATTTTTATTTTATAAAATATTACTTAAATTTTTAATAATTACATTTTATATTTAGTTAACTTACTTTTCTAATTAGTAGAAGATTTGAATTGGGTGAAATATTATTCGGCTCATTATTTTTCAGATATATGCATGAGGTCTCAGTTCTATATCCCTCGGTCAGGGGTGTACAAAATCGAACCAAAAATCCAATCAAACCGCAAACTTAGTCAAACTTTAAAAAAATTCCAACCAATGATTTGGTTTGACTTGGTTTCGTATTAAAAAAATTCAATTATGCATGGGTTGTTTGGTTTTAACTAAAATGAGTCAAACCGAGACCGGGATGCATATTTTGGCTCGTTCGACTCGCCTGTCAATCTGTCTCTCTTTCTCATATTTTATTTATATGACATAAAATATTTACTTTTGATGTATTCTAAATATTATTGTCATTGTCATTCATAATTTTTATCTTTAACCTATTTTTTCAAGATGTCCCATTATCCCCGGAGCCTCCATAGACAGCGGACATGTGCAATGCCCGACCAGAGAAAGGGTACAAACAAGTAGCCACAGGATTTTTTTTCTAACTTCAATTTATCACTTCCGTTATTTTAAACATTTTGGCTATCAACACAAATCGTCTCTCTCACCTCTTCCCTTTCTTTTCGGCCCTTCCCCCCTCATCTTTTTCTTTATTCCTCCTCGGTTCCTCGTCCCTCCCGTTCTCCTTGGCCATTTCCGTCCTTCCTTGTTTTCCCCTCCTCGCTTCGCCACACCCTATCCACCCTATCTATTGTTTTTTCGGGTCTGTGTCCTTTGTCGCTTTACGTTAGTTATTGGGGATATTGGTATTCAAGTTTGGGTTAATATGATGTCTATTAAGGTCTTAACTTTTTTTTAAATTTCAGCATTTTTGCAACAATTGTACTTTAAATGAGATAACAAATATGACAATGGTCCCACAATTTTAATATATACACATTATCACAACTTAACAACAGTCGCGCCTTGTTATATTCCCTCTACCCTTTCTTCGTTTCCCCCCCATTTTTCTCTGTTTTTGGCGATGCCGCTCCTTCACCGCCCCCGGTTTATTATGTTTGTTTGCCTTCACCTTGCTCCCGAGTGTCCTCTTGCTTTCTTGGTCCCCTCTCTCCCCTGCCCGTTCCCACTTTTTCCTTGGGCGCATCAAACCCCCCATACACACACCACTAACCCTACCTCCCCTCGCCTGCGCTCGTGCTCCACGTAAAGGAAATGAGAGGAAACCGAAAGGCTTAGCACTAAAGTGAGAATAATGGGGGTGTCGGGGGGGAGAGGTGTAAACTCCTTTTAGTCGCCTCCCTCTTGCCGAGCCCATCCTCCCTCTTTTTCCTGTCCCTTTCCCGCTCCCCTGCTCCTGCCGCCTCTTTTTGCTGTGTCCCCCTGTTTCTCTTTCCCCTTCCTCCCCTTCCCCTTCCTTTCCTCTCTCGATCTTTCTTTCCTATTCTTTCTTCTCTGCATTGCTGGGGCGTGCGCAAGCAATGGTAAGAAGGGAAACCCATAAAATCAAGACATTAGTGAGAAGGAAAAAAGGTGAATAAGTTGTTCCTATTTAGAAAGAGAGATGCAAAAATAGCAAATTCGCCTACATCGTAATTTAAGTAATTAATGTGATATTCAGATGAAGTAGGATTAATTTATCTTTGCGTTGAAATAAGGCCCTATTTCGATATAGCGTTCCCTATTAAAAGTTTTTTTCCTATCCCAAACTCAAAAAATCAATACATTGATTAAGGAGAGAGCCTCTCCGTTCCTTTTTTGTTTTTTTTTGATGTCCACTCTATTCGTTTATGGTTTATTTTGCTTTTTCTGTTCTCTCCTCCTTGTTTTTACCTATGCCCTTCGCTCTTCCACTCTTTTTCCTTGTGGGGGGGTCCTTGGGGTTTTTTGTCCGTCCTTTTACGTTCCCTCGCCTTTTCCTCTTTTGTTCCTTCCGCAACAGCTAATACTTTTTTATATTGATTGATCCCTTATCACATTCCATTTTACTTATTATTATATTATTATAAGGACTGTTACCTCCCCCGCTTATTGCCTTTCCTTCCATTACAAGCCTTCCACCACACCCCATGTCCCCACACTGCATTTTACTTCTCCGTTGTACCTAAAGGTATTACACATTCGCAAAACAAACCAACCAAACTTTATGTAATTCCCTATGTATCCTGACCGTAAAGGTTGTGCAATGGTGTGGATTCTAATAGCCACATGTGTACCATACATTGGGAGGGAGTAAAGAAATCCTTGAAAGTTACTGCCCAGCCCCATTTAATTCTCTATATTGCTTACTACCTAATCTCTCCATTCACGTAGCTCATTTTTCACTGCCAACTCTTCTTTCTTTTTGACATCATCATGCCTTTTAAGTGAATATTTTTCTACCAAAAAATCAAATTGTGAGGGCTTTTGATCATTTTCCTTTTTAGTGTTGTTGGTCATGAAAAAATTTTATTCATTTTCTTTTAAAAAATCTTAGTTGACATACCGTTTTCGTTAAATTTTTTGCACAAATCCTTAGACTTACTCTTCTCTATCCTGGTCCGCTTTTTCCGTCCACATCAAAGTTTACTCTGCTCCTTTCCTCTATTTTCGTTGTTCCCCTTCTCTGTACTTTTCCTTTTTCCCCTGTTTCCCCCGTCGTTTTTTTATCCCTTTTTGGATATCTCTTTGGCGTTCCTTCCCTCTTCCCACTTCCTTGCTCTCTCCGCTTCTCCAGGGTCCTCAACCTACATTTATATTCTCTCCTCTGACTCTGGGTCTCTTCCCCCCAAACAGAGACTAACTCATCTCTTTCTTCCCTTTTATTCACTTCTCACTTCTCTCCCTCGTCATGTTTTCTCCCACTAAATTTTCCTCTCGCCTTTCTGTCTAAATTTTTTTTCTTCGCCTCACGTTCCCCATCTCTCCTCTACTCTCTTATTAGGAAAGACCATTAATGCCTGTTTTTTTTTCCAACATTACAACTTCTGTTTTGAATAATTCGCCTATATAATTACCCTCCTCTTTTTGTAAATATTTATAAGACAAAAGTAAAGTTCAATATTTCTAAGTTGACGTATCACTTCTAGGACTTGTCCATATAGCCAATTTTCAGCAAAATTCAACGGTTCTAGTTGTTCCACACTGTTTAAACACCCTAATGAACTAGTTAACATGTTAAATTCAATGTCAATCACAATTATGTTTTAAAAATTCTAGCTCCAAATGAATGGTCAACTCTAATCACATATCTCACCAAGAACAAAATTTTAAATAATTTTGATTTTGTCGCCGGTTGTGTCCTTTCATTTTGGTTTCTTTATAGACTTCTTCAATTTCATCATGTGTTTTTTTTTAAAAAAGAGATTGCAAATAAATTTTTTGAATATCTCATTTACTTTATGTCTCAGTTTTTCTTACTCTACATCCCCCCCCTTTACCATAACATTAGTTCATAATAAATTTATTGAAAACATAGACTTAGTATTACTATTATTATCTTAGTTAAAATATTTTAAGCACTTTCTCTAATTATCATATTACCTACCTCATTATTCACTTCTTGTTGTATATCTTATCTCCCCCTTTTTTTTTACTATTTTTCCCTTCTCCGTCCCTTTTCTCTCCCATCCTATTTGGCACTTCGCTATATCTTCCGTTCTTCTCCCCCCTTCTTTCTTTCTCTCCTTCCCTTTTTTTCTCCTCCGTGTCAGTCCTCCCTCTTCTTCGCCGTTCCCAGCGGCGTCCAAATTTTTCAAATCATTTTCTTTCCACTTTGTACAGAATGAGATGATTCGCGCCTCTAATTTAGATCATAGTTCCTTATTTTTGTTTTTTATACACCTATTATGTTTTATTATATTACATCCTCTCTTTGAAAGCCATTATCATACTACTCTTTTCTTCTTTAAAAACCCTAATCAAACTTCCATTCAACAAGCATCTACTCCTATTTTTCCTCTTTGTCCCGATATATATAGATGAATTTATTTGGCTGTGTCACTAACTTCCCCTGATACCTTGTTCACTGCTCCCATCGAGCATAGTTACTTCTCTAGATTTTACCACATACCTTCTTTCTGAAGGTTCAAGCAAGTGTAACTGTCCTTAAAATTATATGCATATGTTTAAGGTTTTATATGGAGATAGTAAGCATTGAGTTATGTGCTTTCTCAGATTTTCTAGAATTCAAAAAGTTCTTGTGCTAGTTCTATAACTATATAAACAAACTTCTATTTGGTTATTATTTAAATCCAATTATGGCCTGCTAATGATGATTTAGTTGCAATTTTGTGTAAGTTTTGATTGAGAGTCTTCATCTTGTTTCCCTATTTGATCACTTACTATCTCTAGTATTTAAAAGCGGTGCTAAAGTTACATAATGATCATAACATATGTTCATAGGATAACCTATACTAAGAATAAGAACACAAGGGATTGCTTGTAATATAATTTCTCTTAGTGGTTTTGATCGGAAAATTCTTAATATCTGCCATGTTGGTTTTTTTTCTGTATATTTAGTTTATGGCGTTTTTCATTATTTAAGGATACTTTAATTCTTTTATTGTCTTATGCTTATGGTTGGTAGTTGTAAGGTTGAAAAAGTATATTTTTATTTAGTTACAAGTGTGTTGATTAGTGAACTATATAAATAAACTTCTATTCGGTTCTTATTTAATTCCAATTATGCCCTGCAAATGTTGATTAAGTTGTACTTTTGTGTCAGTTTTATAGGTAAGGAAGTTCACTGATTATCTCTAGTATGGTAACGGAAGAATGAAAATGTGGATAAACTACCGTTAGGTGTGGCATAGTGTTTTGGTAATAATGAAAATGGCATCATCATTAAGCAGAGTTATTGAATATCCCGTAGTGCTCTCGTTGGTGATAACTATCAATGACACAAGTTTGGAACGGGACTAGGTTCTTTTCTGGAAGATAACTGGATTGGGTACTCCGGAGCTTTCTGTTGAGTATCTCTACAGGTTGACAGGCCTGAAGTATCGTATATGGTTCGTTCTCAAGGGTGTGATTTCATAGAACTATCAACATTTATGGGACGCTAGTTTGGGGCCTGGTTTTGACCGGAGACAACCAATCCCCCCATGTACTTTAGTGATAAACAAAGTGCCGTAATGGACGCTATGTGTTTTACTGTTTAGCGGAACATATGATCATTGGAATTTTTGGTCACCGGATCGTGTAGTCTTGACGCTATGTTTTTTGTTCTGGAGGGCTTCTCCTATTCGCCATGTTTCTGCTCATCGACTCGTACATCTACCTGTCATCCCTTTATACATGGTGCTCCATCACCTTGTCGCTTTCCTCCAATTGATTAATTAAGTAAATGAGGTTGGTTTGGTTGGTGGAATTTCAGCTTCATAAGATGTATTAAATGACTGGGGATATGGAAGAGTAGGTTCCAAGGATGCACCTCACATTTGGGGCTGATTTCAAGTGGCAACAAATCTGGAAGTTGATGATAATGATTTAGAAATCAAAACACTTCATTGAGTATGTTTGTCATATCAACAAGATAGACAATAGTGACGAAGTGAATGTCTGTCTAGGTAGCTCGGGCTAAACTCGTCTCGGAACATAATGGAGTACGGTTGGAAAAATAACGTTGCCAACTAATTGAGGCTGTTTCTCTGGGCTTCATGGCTAGAAGGGGGTGGCATGGCCTAACCCAGAGAAGTTTCTCTGCATAGAAGGAGGCTTTTTCGGAAATAGCTTCTTTGGTGTTGTCTCATGTATAATTAGAACAAATGACTAATAGTCCCTATTCCCTCCATTGCAAAGTAATGCTCAATTAGGGGCTAATTTCTAAGCGAACACAATGTAGACGCTGTCTCATTTGCTGGCTTAGAGTGTGAAAAGTAAGAGCCAGAAGAAATGGTGGAACATGATATAATCCGCATCTGATATGGTGGACTGGTCGTAGTTAGTATGTACACAAAACTTCTAACATAACTAGGCGTCGTAATTGAAAATACTGCATAATCAATAAACCGGAAAAGATCAAATGTGTCACATCTGTAATTGGAAAATTGACTCACCGTTTTCTGTTTCTTGTTCGGTGTTATAGGAGGGTATAAGGCATTCTGGACTCTGCTGCAGATTTAAATTTTCTTCTCTCTAATATACTTTATAGCAATTCTTGAGTTACTTCGATTATAAATATTATTCTTTTTGATAGTCTGGGTTACTTCCGTTCCCCGTTATAGCAGCCGATCTCTTCGTCCCTTCATGTGCTGGGATTGAAATCCATAAACTAGTACTGGTTACTCACACAAAAAAAATGCATTAAGTTTCCTGACAATTGAGTTTGCACTATATTGTCTTGAATAGGCTCATCATTTTTGTCCTGCTACCCAGGTCTCTCTACTCCACTTTTCTTATCACAATAGAAAGTTGAAGTTGCAACCTGGCTCTTGGTTTTTTACGGATGAGGAGGAGGAAAGTTTCAGTAGTGGATACAACCCAAAGGATACATTAGTCCTTGCAACGTGAAATTTATATATACCATGAAGCTGCATCTTTCCTTGTCGCTAAAGCTTTTTTGGTCATAATTAGGTTTAACGGCCAGGGGTGGTGACAGTGCTGAGATGAACAAACAAGTCATTATTAATTAAAGTTTCGCGTGGTAGGACGTTGATCGTCACTCAGCTCTCTTTACTTTTCCCGAGACACAAGCTGTGTCAGGTAGATTCTCAGTATTTATCCCATATATAGATCAGACAAGTCATCGGGCAGTCTTTGGTTATGCAAACTACCGCGTTACTTGAGAGACCATTACCCGTTGCTTCACGGTGGGAACATATACAATCACCTTAGTCCGCGCTTCTAATTAAAACTTACTTTTTGGCATGTGCCAAACTGCTTACGACACTTGGGCGAACCATCTTGTAAGCATGCGAAGTAAACAGTAGATCGATTAAACTTATTGTTGTTTGCCCTAATAGCGCAAGTTTTTTGTTAGCCAATTGGAGTATTTATCAAAGTACTTGTCAGTTCACACTTATATACGGTGCTAGCCATTCTATAAAGACATATGCCAGAATGTACTTTCCGGCAAATAGTAAACGATGACATACGACTCTTCTTTTTTAACAACCTCAAAGTGACATGTTTATTTTTTATGTCCTGTGTTGGAGTCAAGGTCTCTTTAGATAACAATCTGAGCCGTCAGTATTGTATGATCTCATTTTGTTGGTTCTCTCTACATGGCTTGATGTTGAGGCCAATGCCTCAAACAGGAGAGTGAAGAAACTCACTCGCCAAAATCGTGGATCAAACAATCCAAAAAGAATGGACAAACCAAGAATTAACCGAAGTATAGTTCTTAACAAATAACGGAAAACGTCATTGTGGAGTATGCTTACCTAAGGTAATAAGTGGCTCCAAACTTCACCGAAGCACCTAATTAAGAAGGTAACGTTTGGTGGCAAAAGTAAGACGATAAGGAATCACCTGTAAAGTGAAGTATGTGAAAAATTGTTAGTCCTAAAATGTATAATTGTCCTAGGCAACATGACAAATCTTAGCAAGTTATTTGGACGAGTATCAGATCTCTCAATTTATGAGCGAAAATTTGATTTATAGTACATAATCTTTGCCTCATATCATTTTCTCGCCTATTCCAAATTTAAGAACACAAAGAAGGTACCTAATTCAACTATTTTGATGTTGTTTTCCATTTGAAACAGGTATATGTCTTCCTTAACTATTTTTGTATGTTTTCAGTTATTGCAGCTATGAACAGATTTATTTAAACCATAGTTTCTGTCTAACAAGAAGAACTAACTTTCTTCTTTTCTACAATCTTGTGTTTTCATGGAAAGCCCTGACTAACATCTACCTCTTCTGACCCTGCCAATCTTTCCCCTCATCAAACTACTAATCAAGATCAACAGTGATGACTATGATATTCGTAAACTAGCAGAAGCTCTCATCGTCTTATTATTGCTCTTTCTTACACAAACCATTAACATCCAACGATACATACAAACCACAACTACACTACCTCAAATTATTTGATTAAGAAGAGGTCCCAAAGAAATTGTGGAATACAAATCAAGCACCAAATATCGCAAAATCAATTAACAAAAGCACAACTAAGGAATCAAAATCAATACAAGGAAAAGCATGGTCACCTGGATAGAACGACGAAGCCAAGGATAACAAAAAGCGACAAAGCTGGGAAGAAGAGAATAGGAAGAGAAAGCAAGATTGAGGCGGCGTTAAAAGCTGTAGAAAAGAAAAAGTATCAGCTCTAAGTTGAAGAATGACCGAACTGCCCTTTAACTGAGTTCAAGCATTTTATCTTGCCCTAACTATATAGAGTGTGTTTGGTAAGAAGGAAAATGTTTTTTTAAATTAAAAATAGAATGGAAAAATTTTTTGCCCCCTAAAAAATATTTTTCTTCTGAAAAAGAAAAAAAAAAAAATATAGTAGATCTTTGACTTACTTTTGTATGTTTCAATTTTGTAACTGTCTTCTCAAATCACTTTAAGTGTTTAGTTTTTTTGAATGACCACTATTTTTGAAAATCTCTTTTTTTTTTACTTCGTCTGAACCCTCCACATTTGTCCTTTCCTTTTTTTCCCCACCCAACTCTTTCTTTTTTTTTTCCTTTTTTTGTCTTTAGTATGGGTCGATGGATTGATTTAAAAATGAAATTTATTCCTAGTTTACAATTTTTTCAAAAGCCAAACTTAATTATTATTTCCCTTTTGGGAGAAGGGGGGGTTCGAATGTAGCAAACCAGCCAAAGGTTATTACCACACTTATTGTATTGGGCCCAGCTAGGGTGGCAACAGACTGGTTTTTTGGCCGTCCGGTCTCGGTTTTTTTCAGATCTGGTTCCCTGGCCTGGTCCGTCCGGTACCGGTTGAACCGGTAAGGAAACCGTTTCTTTTTGGTATACCCCCGGACCCGATTCGCCCGGTTTTTGCTATCGAGTTGACACCGTTCGTAGAACCGGTTCGGACCGATCTATCTGTAAGAACCGGTTTAGTTAAGTCAGTTTTTTTCGATTTATTTTTTTAATAAGGTGTCGTTTTATGATCGTTAGGCCATTCTAGACGTTGGCTGGGCCCAAAACGGTCAAAACTATCCACCCCCCCCCACCCCTTTCTAACCACCCTTTACACTATAAAATTAACCCTTTTTTTTTTTTTCCATTTTAATCACAAAATTCATACTTCTACAATCTTTACAATCCTCAAAGTCTCAATTTTTAAAAATCTCTCATACATGATTAATTATAGATTGGATAATTGAGCTGGAGTTTTGAATTCCGAAGCTAAATAGGCATCTATCACATCACCCGACTTGGTTGACGTCTACTTTTACGTAGACGTTTGGTACATTCGTTCCACTATCAAAACCTCATTGTTATTTGTTTATTTAAGTTTATTTTTGTTTAAAATTTTTTAGTCTCTTATTATATTTTTTTGCTTGTTTTTTTCTCATTAATATTAATTTTTTTTTTTAAAATTCAACATGAATCGGAAGAATGTGGTAAAAGAAATAATTCCGGAATTAAAAATAACAAGGGAAGAGTAATAGTGATTGTTCTAAAAAAATTTGTCACCTTCTGATGATTTAGTTAATACTAATGATTTTACTTGTGTTTATGAAACTTTTTTTTACGTCACCAAGACCTATTTGAATTTATTCCTGAAAAGGAAGTAGATTGGTCTTTAAATAGAACCATTATACTAATTTGAGAAGATTAGAAAGAAGAAAGTTAAATAAATGAAACATGAAGAGATCCCTACCCCGACAGTCCGGTTACCAGGTCTCCTCGTCTCTAACCCCTTATACCTACTTTTTCAAATGTCTCCGTCGTACGTGTTAAAAAGATCTTTAGTATGAAAATTTTTGATACAAAATAGGTCGAAACCTACTGTTACGTGCACTAACATGTAATTAATAATGAACAATGTAATTAACGGGTAACCACACGGGGAACGGGGACGACTAAGAACCGATTTTACAAAGTTTAATAACTAATTTAATAAAAGCGCCTAATGTACAGAAAGAGCTAATGAAATGGAACAACACCATAACCGAAAGTTCTATGGGTGTAGAAGGTTCTATATGTTTCAGTATTAAGTAAAATGTCTAAAAAACCTACCCGGCTAAGTCCGAAGCACATCACCGAGCAGCCCACCCCTCACTTATAGTACATAAAACATCGTCTAGACTTATCTAAAATGGTTGGTGTTTGTGGTTTAAAAACCTTTTTCATTTTCGCTCACACAATCCTCCTGGTTTTGTCATTATCTTTCTAGAATATTATCACTCAGATTATAGGTATTCCAAGAAATACATTAAAAGTGATCTTTTAAATGTCAAAAAGAATATTCGCATTTTCTTTAGTTGTTCTATTTTCTTATTATTATGATGGTAGATTTATCTATTAACTTCTGATATGGGACTAGTCCTAATGGGAACGATATTTTACACTTACTATCAATTGATTGACCTGAATGGAACTGCAAAACGCTATTAGTGTATAAATATTTTGAAAGAAACTAAACCGGTTCTTATATGCTCAAAAGTAGTCCTCTATTTTACAATATTATGGAATATTGATAAAATAATGATTGTCACTTTAGATACAATGCTTCTAATATTTTAAGAACCTGATTATTTTAAAAATTAGACCTTGTCCAATTGATAATGTTGTTTCATATTAAGTGTTGGTGCCCGCGGCATTTTATAATTAATTCAATAGTAAAGATGGTATTTATTTCACATTTGAGTTTCTTGTGAAAAATTAGACTTTTGGCTGTAATTGGATTTTAAAAAAGCTAAAGTAAAAGAAAGCTAAAATTACAGAATGTACAATCGTTTGTAATGAATGTGTGGACTTTGCATACAGAAAATTCCAAGAAATTGCACTAGAAATGGAATTCTTTAATTTTGAAAATGCTTCAAGGTGGCTTGTGTTTATCAGAACCCCCTACAAGTGTTTTTTATTCTCATAATGCGGATCCGAGTTTAAGAATTGGGACTTGAAGATTGGCAAAATACAAAAGAACTGATTGATTTTTTAAGTGTTTTTTATAGAGTAACAAATTCATGTTCTGGTCAATATTATCCTACTATTTCTTCTGTTTTAGGTAGAATATTTGTTCTATTTCATCTGAATTTGTGCTAAATATAAAGAAAAGACAATTTTAAAGATTCACTTCCTGCTTTCAATTGATTGAAAAATTCAGAAATATTTTTTCCCTATTCCTCAAATATATTTGACTGCTACTACTTTACAACCCAAATTATACATTAAGATATAAAATAATGGTTGAAAGATTTATGTAATTTAGAATTAAAGATATGAAACTCCTAGTTTGAACAATGTAAAAGTAGCAGTTATAAAAAAAAAAAAAAAAAAAATTTTATATAATGCATATAAAGTTATGTAAAAAAATATTCTCCGATAGTTGAACCGTCATCTTCGAAAGCCTAAAAGTGATGATACGTATGATTGGATGGATGAATATCTTGAAGCTTGAATCTTCTACTAATAATGATTTGATATATTTCAACCATGCACAGGAAAAGATTATGTATGAAAGAAGGCACTTCATTCAACAACCTCCAAATTAATTGGTTGAAGATCCGTGAAAATTAATTTCCGACCCCTTCTAGGAATGGTCGAGATGTTCTAAAGCGTTCAAGCATCATCGGTCCGTTGGGAGCAACCCTTTAGTGCAACGGCTTTATGATTGGAGATCATCGATATTCATTAGCAAAGAACAATTTGAAAATATCGGTGTTGTTTCGAGATTGGGTCTGTTGACACCCAATTTTTGCCTAACATTTTTAAAAAATCGTAATTTTGGGCAACAACGCTAAGCCCGTCATTTGAGCCGATTTTGAGTTTTTATTTAAGTTGGTAACTAGGTCAAAAAAAAAGGGGGGAGCCGCAGCCCCCTCTCCTCTCTTTCTGCTCCCAGCTGCCAGCCCCTCTCCCTTCTCCCCTCCATCCCTTCCCGTTTCTCTCCCTCTTTCTTTCCAACACCTCCCCTCGCTCTTCCCTTCCACTTCTCCACTCCAGCGAGCTGCCACGCAGCTCCGACCAGCAGCTTGTTGTGAGAGAGGCCAGCGCTGCAACCGGAGACAACCGCCAGCAGCCACGGGACAGCAACAGCAGATCCAGCCACTAGTCGCCGGCTTTTCCTGTGAAAACAACAAACAACAACTCTAGCCAGCAGCTCTGACTGGCGAAACCAGCGACGACCAGCAGGCACTAGCCGCCTCTGCTCTCTACCGGTGGCCAGCAGCAGCAACCGGAGAGCAGTTTGGCAAGAAGCAATTCAGGCGGAGTTTCGATGTATTCCGGCGAAGGAGTACGAAGCACGAACAGAGCAATCAAAGACGATCAATTCGTGATGCCAAGCCGACCCAGCAACCGGCAACGCAAATTCAGTTCTCAATGACGGTGAAGTCTCCAGATCTGCTCTGAAAACCATTACTCCGGTGATCCATTTTAACTTTCCATTTTATATATGTTGGTGTCAAAGTTTAATTTCTTATTGTTATTATTTTAAATGTTATCTTTGCTTTACCAATTTTTATTTTTATTTTACACTAATTATTTTAGTTTAACATTACTGGTTCTTGTTTGTTGTGGTTTCAAGGTTGCAATGTCTTTTATTTATTTATTTGCTGGCTTATTATTCTGTGTTAACTTCTCTTTAGTATGGCTTTATTTTTTATATATGTATGTGTGATTGTTTGTCAGTCACTATGGTCTTAGTTTAGGTTATTTTATTTTTTCTATTATTACTCTAATTTTGGTCATATATGATTGCTCTTTAATTCATTAAAATTGATTGGATTCACTTTCTGTAAATTTCCATTAACCTGGTTGTCATGTTATTGTCCTTTGATATTTTAGTCCATAAATTTGTTACATACTTGTTTGATTGATTTGATTTTGTTCACAAAGTTGGGACGTTTTTTTTATTTTTTTTGAATTTGTTTCCTCCAAGGAATTTTATTAAGTATTTTAACTACGTGTTTGTTGATTTGTTGTTGGCTTATATTTATTTCATATTTGCATTGTTGATTTTGTTAGGTATATATAAGAATGTGAGTGAATTATGTTAGGTGGTTATCATTTGGTCACTGACCACAGTATTGTATATCACTACTAGCTTTGTGTTACTTTGTGTTTGAAAGGAAAATGTATCGTTAATGGCCGATGAAAAATCTATCCGTCGGGTTTAGAGGCCTCCCCAATATTAAAAGACGGAAAATCTAATTTAAGTTTATATTTAATTTTAGTTGTTGAAAGGGCCGATGAAAAATCTATCCTTCGGGTTAGAGGCCTCCCCAATATTAAAAGACAAAGAGGAAAATCTAAAATTTAAGTTTATCTTTATATTATAAATTGTTAAATGGCCGATGAAATCTATCCGTCGGTTTATAGGCTGTCCATTTTGACCGACGGAATTTAATTAAAGTAATATTTTTATTTAAATTTTGGCCGATGAAAAATCTATCCGTCGGTTTAGAGAGGCCTTTCCATTTGAAAGCGGGAAATTTTAATTAAAAGTTAATTTTTATTGTTAAATTTGGGCCGATGAAAAATTACCGGCGATTTCCAAGGTCCCCCATGTTAATAAGACGGATTTTTGTCTTTTTAGTTATATTTGAGTTTTTATTTTTACTTATATTATTTGGCAACAACTCGTTTACTAAGTTTCTTTTACAGGTACTCAGAGTGCTTTCTCCTTGAGCCATTGAAACGAAAAGCTCAAATTAAATATTTTTATTTCGTTATTTGTAAATATTGAGTTAGGACACATCTTAAGGCCGATTAATTATTTTTATTTTAAATTGTGGTATATTGCATGTTTTTATTATATTTGTACATTATTTTATATCTTCCTCATTTGAAAAAAATTGAATTCAGGTCGGGCAACCACAATTGTGGATTTCCGAAGGTGCCTAACCCGTCCCTTCGGTAATAACTTAACCACCTTACTTTAGATCCGAATTTGGTTCGCCAGATTAATAATTGGTTTCCTAGTTTTTCTCCTAAAATTAGGTGGCGAACTCTTTTAAAACTCGTTTAATTTTAAAACTTGTTAAAATGAATCAATTAAATTAATTTTTCGAGGGTTTGCCCGGCGACGTTTCCCTATTTCGAAAGATTAGGGATGTAAACAGGGTCATGCCGAAAAAGAAACATTATCGGACTACCACTATTAAGTAGCCAAATAGAAGACCAAATAGATAAACATTTTGTGAGATAGCGATGATGGCATGGAAGCAATTGAATAAAACTACAAATGCCATTACAAAAAAATCTTTCTTTTTTCAATGATACTAAATTAAACAAAAAGATTTTAAAACAAATGCAATTGTTAGTATAATAATTAACTATTCAATTCCTCCTACATGATGTACTTTTTCTTCTCTTCTAATATTTGTATTGTATAATTATTTATTTGAATACTATACGGCTATCTCGCCTTGATTTTTTTTATAATAGTCTCTTCTTTTAATTCATTTCATTTATAAATTTTTCATTTTATTTATTTTAATAAAGTTTAAATTAAAACTTTAAATTCAATATAAACTTTAAAGTTTAAATTTAATTTCAAACTTTAAATTCAATATAAAGTTTAAAAAACATTAAATTCAATTTCAATCTTAAGTTCAATATAAAACTTTAAATTCAATATAAACTTTAAAGTATAAATTCAATTTCAAACTTATATAAACTTTCAAGTTTTCATTGAAGTTTAAATATCAAATAGGTAACTTATATAATAATTAAAAATTTTAAAAAAAAAGGTTAACGGATGTAACCGGTAAAGACCCCGAGGTTCCAAATCGGTTATTAAGGACCGGGCGGAACAGCTTGGTTTTTCCGGTAAGTCCCGGTTCCGAAAATCAGTACCGGTAAGAAAAAATCGGCGGTAGGCCGGTTTCCAGTAAAACCGGTCTTGTTGACCCGGTTGTCCGTTTGCCAGCCTTAATTGCAGCTCATACTGAAGTGATTCACTTTCTACATTTAAGAATTAATACCTTAATAGAAAATCAATTTCAATTTGTCATCTAATTTCTTTAGTGAAAAAACAACTACTTTTCATATTTTTTTCATTTCTACTTGTTGTTGTACCTATAATTATTTCACAGACATTTTGATTACAATCATTGCTTGTTTATTAAATTGAAAAAAGAGAAGGAAAATGTCGAAGAGAAGGATAAAAGAAAAGAAGCAAGAAAAAAATATTATTCATTTGTTTTATACATATTGTCAAACACGAGTTGTGCATCATGGAAATCATACATAAATATGACATGTATATAGAATGTCTAACAAAAATTATAGTTCAGAATAAACATTAGCAGCAGAACATCCAGAAAACAAAATTTAAAAATGTAGTGTATGAATTTTTTCAGGTGAAAATGTTTTATGAAACTTCAAGGTATACGTTATAGCTCTTCCAAACTGCAAAAAAACAAAATATAAACCACAAAAGAGATATTCTCTTACGCAAAAAAAGAAAAGATAACACATAAAATAACACTACTGTCATTTCTACAAAAATAAATGTTATATACCAGGGTACAAGAAGTGAAAAAGTTGAAGGCAAGAACCCCATTTGCAATACCTCAATAGATTTGAACTCCTAGTCCATGTTAGAATAGTGCAAGCAATGTATTTGTTGTTATTTTTGAAAATGTTGGTGCAACAGAGAAGATATTCATGGAGCAGAGGGGTTCCGCGACTACGTGCGACGACGACCCCAACACAAATTAAATTTAAAGTTGAATTTTTATTGCAAAACAATATCAATTTTTTTTGTGGGGGGGGGGGGGTGCTGGCAAGGCGGTAGTTTTAAAGGGGGTGGGAGGGGGCAGGATAGAAGGTGAAAAATAAAAAATTTGAAGTTTAAAATGTCTTTTTAAAAAACAAAATTAAAAATTATTATTGTTTTGGAGGGTGGAGGGGGGCCTGGGGAGGTGGCTGGGGGTGTGTTGTCGATGGTAGGGGTAAAAAAATTAATTTTTGAAGTTGAAAATATTTTTTAAAAACGAACTTAAATTATTTTTTTGGATTGAGGGAGGTAGGGAGTAGGGGTGACGAGGGGTGGTAGGTTAGGAAGTGAAAAAAATAACATTTGAAAGTTGGAAAATCTTTTAAAAAAATAAAGTTAATTTATGAGGGGGCTAGTAAGGGGGTGGGTTGGGGGCTGGTAGGGGTGGGTTGAGGGCTAGTAGGATGGGGTGGGTGGATTGAGAGTGGATTCTGGAAAATGTTTTCCTCAAGTTTTTAAGGGATATCATTTTCCTTAAATTTGAAGAAAATAAGTTGATTTGAAAAAGATTTTCCAAAATATTTAACTCAACCAAACATGAGAAAATTAGAAAACATTTTTCGAAAAATATTTTCCTTCATACCAAACACACTTATAAAGTTAAATTTTTTCAATTAAACAAATTTATATAGTGCGCACTTTGACCAAAATTACTGTGTTGTAATGAATCATTAATAAAGTTGATACATGAGTGACTTTGATATTGTCTATAATGGCTCGGGCCGCTAGTAAATATATAGAGTGAATTCAGATTTGAGATTTTGATGCACCAATAGTACATAGTTAGTCCCAGTTTTAGCGGAACCTATTCAATAACAATTATCGAATTATGTAGTATTTAATTGGTCACTAATAGCTTGAAATGTATATAAAATATTAAATACAAATATATAGATCTATGGGAGTGGTGTTTTGTCTTGTACTAACGACCCAAGTGCATTAATTTCTATGTTGTCCATGGGTGCACTGTTATTTTAGTTTCTATGAGTTTCTCAAGATGAATATACATATATACACATAATTTTTTTAAAGTTAATGAGTTTACGTCACCCTTACCTACATATGTGGGTCCGCTTTTGAGTGATATTATTTTTTCTAGGTTTAGGTCACCATAACTTTAAAACACGTCAATAAAATGTAAGACTTGTGTATTTATACATATCCAATATATCTATTCTATTTTGTCGATATCAGATCTTATCGTAAACTAAGGTGTCATGTATTAAGTCATCAAATATTTCTACTTACTTATTTTCGTTCAAAATTGTCAAACTTAATTTTTAGTTTCACCATGGTTCACAATAGGATAAAATATTTATCTTCTTTAGCTTTGTAAAATAAAAATATCAGGGGAGGAATTGTATTACTAATACACATATAAATACACAATATAATATATAATTAATTATACATAAATTAAAAAATATATATTAAATATATAATATTTTTTTACTTTTAAAATAAATCAGCAGGGGAAGAGGGAGAGTCACTTAAAATGGTAACATTTATTGCAATATTGATCTACGCGATTATTTATTAGCATTGTACAACCCAATCCCCAGAATATGAAAAGCTAGCAACCTGCTTTTAAATTATTTGTCTGATAATTTTTAATTTAACATAAAATTTAAAGAAATTAGACATTAAAATATCTTCAAATCTAACACTTTTAGATAAATCAGATGAGAAATCAGATTTAAAAATTACTTAAAAAGAAAAACATATATTTCGTAAAAAGAATTAAAATGAAATAAGAAAAATAAATTAAAACAGAGACAGTATTTACATTAATAACTTTACTTGCAATTCTATAGTTTCCCTTCAACCAATTCATTCATTTTTTTCTTAGGAAAACTCCAAAAAAAAAAAAAAAAAACACGCACAGGAAAGTCCCTCCCAAGAAACCTCATTTTTTCAAACCAATTCTACCACGATTCAAAAAATGGACTTGTAAGTATTAATTTTTTTAAAATATATCGTTTCTTTATATATAATATGCTACTTTATATATGGAATAATTTTTTTTTTTAATTTAAATTGATGATCTTTATTTTTTATATTGCAGAAAATTCCTATAGGTTTCTTGAAGTACAACAGTTTCGGAGATTGTTGAACTGAAAAAAAAGAGTTTCAAGACCATTATACATCCAAATTAACCAAAGTAATTTTCAGTTTTAGTTCTGTCAAAATCACTGAATTTAGTATCAAGATAGTAATAGATCTCAAGAGGATCAAGACCATAATATACGCATCCAAATTAAGTGAAAACATTGTTCAACATCATTCAACCATTTGTAGGTGGAAGATGGTGAAAGTTGACATTCACATAGTCCTCTTCTCGATAATTAAGGGTTTTAGGGAGGATATTATAATGCTTTACATTGACACAATTTAATAACTTACACTTTAAGTATTCTTAAGTATGTTTCTTGACGAGCGAAGATACTAGGTAATTAAGGATTGTCAGGAAAAATTTCGGCATTTTGAACATCGAAATCGCGGAATCACCAAAGAACGATGGTGAACTATAACCCACGAACATAGTAGCAGAAATGTGGGGGAGGAGGAAGGGAGGGAAGTGGACGGGTTGCTGTACGAAGAGGGCACGGAAGCAGCCGTTTTGACCTTGAAAATGGGCCAATTTGGTCATCAGGGCCAACCGGCTCCATATTAAAGATCTTAACAGATATCAAAAATCCGGATATCAAAAAAAAATGGTGAACTATAACACATGAAAATCGGCAAAATATGGAATATGCCTTCTCCGAGGTTCGTTTGACCTCGAAAATGAGACGGCTTGGTCGTGAGGGCCTACCGGCTCCATAGCCAAGGTCTTAACGGAATTATAGGAAAAATGTCGGCATTTTTTACGTCAGAAATCCAAATCACACAAAAGATATGGTGAGCTATAACACATGAAAATTGGCAAAATAGGGGGTTATGCCTGCTTCCGGGCTCGTTTGACCTTGAAAATGGGTCGGTTTGGTCGTCAGGGCCAACCAGCTCCATAGCTAAGGTCTTAGCAGACGTCTAGAAATTCTTTTGGCATTTGTGGATGTCAAAAATCTTGATCATTAAAAAAGATGGTGAACTATTATAGCACACGAAAATCAGCAAAATAAGGTGAATGCTTGCTCTGGGCCAGTTTGATGTTGAAAATGGGCATATTTGGCCGTCAAGGCCAACTGGCTCCATAACTAAGGTCTTAAAGGACGTGTACGAAAAAATTTTGGCATTTTGAATGTCAGCAATTTGGATCACCGAAAAAATGGTGAACTATAACATACGAAAATCGACAAAATAATGGGTATGCCTGCTCTGGGGATCGTTTGACCTCGAAAATGGGCTGGTTTGGCCATTAGGGCCAACCGAATCCAGAGATAAGGTCTTAACGAATGTCTAGTAAATATATATTCACCATTTTGAACGTCGGAAATTTGGATCACCAAAAAAGATGGTAAACTATCACACACGAAAATTGGCAAAATAAGGGGTATGTCTGCTCCGATGCTAGTTTAACCTCTAAAATGGATTGGTTTGGCCTTCAGGTCCATTCGACTCCATAACTCAGGTCTTAATAGATATATAGGAATAATATCAGCATTTGGAAATATGAATCACAAAAAAATGGTGAATTATAGCACACGAAAATCGATAAAATAGGGGGTATGCCTGCTCCATGAACCTTCATCAGCTTGCCAAGATTTTACATTAAAGAATATAAATGAATGGTTAATTCACATATTTGTTATCGCAGAAAGTACAGCAATTGCGAAAATTCCTGACTGAAAAAAAAGTTCTAGACCATAATATACATCCAGGATTTATCTCAGCAAGTACAACAATTGCAGAGATTGCTGAACTGGAAAAAAAAGTTGCAAGACAATTATACATCCAGATTAACCAAAACAATTTTCAGTTTTATGTTTGTCAAAATCACTGAATTTAGTATTAGGATAGTAATACATCTCAATAGTATTTTGAAAGTTAAAAATAACTTTTGTGCTATATAGACTTCTTTGTGTTATATAGCATGTCTGAATAGATGTATGTCTCAATCCAAGTTAGAAAAAACTCCTTGTTGTACCCCCTTCTCTGGATCGTGGTATTATTGTTTACTCTTCTCCAGATCATGACATCTTGAAAAAATAGGTTAAAGGATAAAAATGTATAAGTAATATTTAGAAATTACATCCAAGTAAATAATTTTATGTATAAATAAATTTTAAAAATTATATATATAATGGTTGGTTTGGTCTCTACTTGACTTTTATTAGTTAAAATCAAACCAACCCAAGTATAATCGGATTTTATAAATACGAAACCAAGTCAAACCAAATCATTGGTCGAATTTTTTTAGGTTTGACTTGGTTTGCAGTTTGATTCAATTTTTGATTTGATTTTGTATACCCCTGACCGAGGGGTTCAGAATTGAGACCCCGTGCACATATTCCGAAAAATCATGAGCCCAATCATATTTCACCCAATTCAAATCTTCTATTAACTAGAAAATTAATTTAACTAGATTTAAAATGTAATTGTTAAAAGTGTAAGTAATCTTTTATAAAATAGAAACCTCAAAATTCAAATTTTTGAATATATCAACTGTTCATTCATCAATTGCACATAGTCAATATAAAGTATAATTTTGAAAATTTTAAGTAATCTTTAATAAGTAATTTTAATATATATATATATATATATATATATATATCGACAGTTCGTCAATCCATTTGCAACACAAGACAGAAAGGTTTGCATGCCAACATTGCATTTTGGAATCTAACTTAATGATGAGAAATTTTTACTTCACATTTAAGTTTATAAGTGAAGAAGAGTATGAATTTAGGTTTAGAAGTGAAAATGGTGATTTAGGTTAGGGCTTTGTTTTTTTTGAAGTGAAAAAGTGGTGATTTAGGTTAGTGCTTTGTTTTTTTGAAGTGAAAAAGGGTGATTTAGGTTAAAAAGAAGAGGGCTTTGTGTTTTGAAGTGAAAAAAATGGTGATTTAAGTTTAAAAAGGGAAGAAGAACATGCATTTAGATGATGGATTGTTCCTTTCCTTTTGGTGGTGCTAGTTGTACATATTTGACAGTAGTATGCTTTGTCTTAGCATAGTGTTCTGTTCTTGATTGTGATAGTGAGTGTTATTTTATTGTGACATTGTTCGTTATCTCTTCTTTGTAGATTAGAAAGTTGTTCTTTAGTAGGAACATGTTAAACTCTGCCTCAGCTAAACTTCTAGATATGGTGTCTTGCTTCTTTGACTAAGAGAGATCAAACATCCTACCCAATCTTAGTCATAAAAGGCATCCAATGTATTAAATGATTCAATTGGGATTAGTAGGTCAAGTCCTGCTGTTCTGAACGTAAATGAAAGCTCACAACTGTGAGATTAATGGAGACTAAGAAAGAACAAAACTTGTACTGAATTTGTGAAAGTAAAAATACAAATAGTAGTAGGAACTATATGTATAAGATTTGTATTTCTGAGTACCCCAGTAGAACTGTTGCCTTAGATCTTGGCATCAACTTACATGCTCAGTAAGAAATTTTGCAAAACATAGACAACCTAGCGTTCTAAGATGATTCAGAGATGGTTTAGTACCATATAACCTTTCATAAGGAGTCTCAGAGTTAAGCACACTACTTGGCAGTCTATTGATACTTGGCCCTACTAGTATAATTTCCGTCTATTCATATGAGCAACAAACCCTTTGGACTTATCACAATTACAACAGGGATCTTCTACTAGGACCTTAAACTTATCCGACAAACTCTTAAGTATGGTTGGGCAATGACTTAAGTATGGTTGGGCAATGGACCGGGTTGTACCGGTACCGGTCTGTTATGGTTTGTCCCGGTTCGGTTGCCTACGGGACAGAACGGGGCATCGTGAACGGGTACACGGAATGGAATGGAATCGCGAATTGGTACCGGTGTACGGATACTGGTTTATATCATTTTTGGTCAGATTCCGATTAATTATTATTTATTAATTAATATATATTATGTATTATAAATTATAATTAATATTTTATAATTTGTGTAATTGTGTTATCCGTATTTTTTTAAAAAATTACAAATTTAAGTTATTTAAACTACAAGTTATAAATATAACTTATAAATTATAACATATTAATAAGTAATAACTTATAAACTTCAAAAGATTTAAATCTTGAAAACTTAATCAGACTTAACTTGCAAACTTAATAAGTAAAAAAAAAATAAAAAAAAATCTCTAAAATAAAGTAAAAAATTACATTATAAATTTAAAAACTATTAATTTAAACTTAAAAAAATAAAAATAAATCATATTTTTCGTAATTAAAAAACTCATTTTTTTAAATAACTAGATGTATCATCCCATTTATCCCATCTTGTTCCATTACGATACGTTCCGGCTCCATCCCGGTATATAGTGGGATGGGACGGAACCGACTATCCATCCTGATCTGGTCTAGTTCATCATGGTACCGGTCAACTCATCCCATTCCAGTCCGGTACCGGTTCCTGCCGGTCCGGTGGTTCCGTTCCATTCCATTGCACGGTCTTACTCTTAAGTTTGATATAATACACTGATACAGAAGCAGTTCCGTGTTGTACTGGTGCAATGTCTTAGCATAACAATGTTTGTTTGATTACTTAGTCATAGACGATTTAGGATATAGTCACAACAATTTCCGTCTCAAACATGGAAACATGAGTTAAATAAGATTTCTTAGACTATCATGTGATGTTTGACTGGTCGCCAATCTTTTAACTTTTCTTGTAGGAAATTTATTCTAACCTTTTCTCTATATATCATCTCTCTATCTTCGAGTTTGGCGGATTATTTGCAGGCAAAAGCTACAGTTGAAGTGAAGAATCAATAATTGTATTGATAATTGAGTTACATACTCCTTATATAGGAGAAGATTCATATACTAGCTACATTAGGAATCCTAACACAACACAAATATATTATGGACACCTTATCCTAGTCAACTACATCAGCTTAAGTCATACAAAGTATATACTTGTACATAAATTAGGATTGAGTAGTCTAGTCTTAGTGTAACTCAAACTCAAACGCGTCAGATAGCTTCACCGAAGTTGTTCCTTCGACCTGTTCCATCAGCTTCCTTCAATAGAAATCTCTTCTTGAAATAAGAAGTGAAACTTGTGACAGTTAGGAAATGAAAAACACTGCCCATCAGTAATGTGTATGGACGTTGTAATATTTTTCTGCTACAAAAAATTAGTTGAATATGAGATTTATACTAAAAGAATACTTTTTTAAAAAATAATAAACACAACTGTAAACACCTTTTTAGCATTGTCAAGTGTATCTAAGTTGAATTCGTCTTTCTTAAGTAAACTAATGATGTTAGGATAAACTTACCAACAAAAAATTCAAAGACGATGACAACAATGAGAATTAAATCCCAACAGTATAATCTAGTATGTAAAATTTGAGGATATATTAATAAAAACTTTTCCATGGGAGGTTACCAATTTTTTAGCCGCCCTATGAGAATATAAAAATCAACATAAGTATAAGTATATGAAGCAGCGAGAGTCTTGCAGCAAGATAACTCTATCGATGACAATGCTAAAAACAAAGTAAAAGTACATTGACAATTATTCTTGCACTAACCAAATTTTACCTAAAGGAACTACATTAAAGCAGCTAGAACAACACATCCAAATTAGAAAAACAATGGAAGCACATAACACCTAATTGTCTGAAACTAATGAGACTTGTCCATAAATCTCATCGTCGACAATCAAACACATATGAAAACCAACTACAAGGAAACCTACACAAGGAAATATTTCAACCAATCTGTTCCAAAGTTTTTTAAAATGTTGACATTAAACAGAGGAAAAATTTACTAATTTTTAGCTTCACATTTACAGCGCTACAGAAAACGTAAGGATGGTAATGTTCAAAATGGCAACACTTACTTTTTTGATAGCAAAATAAACTAACAAATGTATGTCACAGCTCCATACACATCGATGTCATAGACATTAAAATTGATGACGTCAAATCTGAACTTCGAGATGCTCTGATGACGTTGCAGGAGAATATCGAGACAAATCAATTGTTTCACAAATCGAAGCTTTTGTAAACAAATCTAGGATTAGGATATAAATTTGGAAACTTTGTAGAAACAATTCAGGTGATTTATATTAAATTAGGGGAAAATTGTAAAAATTAGAGAAAAAACTCCGAAGTGACGCTATTTATATCTAAATTAGGGTGAAGTTATGAACAAAGAGAGAGGACGGGAGAAGAATTATTGATAGTGAAGGAACAATATTTGGAGAAATGAAGAGTTCAGAAGAAAAGTTCTGTAAAAAAAACTCTAGGAAATGCGCTGGAAAAGAATAATTCCTGCAATGGTATAATAGAATATTAGTTTTTCGGATTACCGAGGTTAATGACCTCCGCAAATTGTACTTAAATTAGAGGGATTCGTCAAACCTTCACAATTTATTAGTGGAGGTTATATTGACCTCCACGATAAAACCCCATAAAATGAGTGTTTTTTTAGTGAGTCCATATGTTATGTATGTGTTATTTGTACAATGTTTGATAGGAATTTCAGGCATATCTATAATTAATTCAAGGATTATTTATAAGATGTATAACTTATACCTCTCATTTGATGGTATTAGTAATACATAAGAATTAATACCATAAGATCATCTTGGTAAAGACAAAAATATCCTTCAAATCCTTTTAATCATTCTCTTTGTTTTCTTGATTTTGGATTTTATATTTATACTAGTAAATTTATTCGAATAAATTAGCTTACAATATTTATTATTTAGAGAGAATTATTTATTGGAAAATAAATCCAATGCAAATCAATACGATATTTAAAATGTGAGTTGTTTAACATTTATTAATGGAAAATGTAAATATCACCACATCATGTTTGTGATCTTAATTGAATGTATTATTTGTTGATATATATGTGCTTTACTAATTATTTGCATTTTGAACAATTTATAAAATGCATAAATATTGGAATTACTACTTGTAATTTTTATGTGCAAACATAGATGGTTTATGCAATTTTATTATCATTTACCATATTTTCTATTTTAGAAGTAGATGGTCTATCCATATAAAATTGAAAATTGATGTTTTACGAGTGAACAATTTATTAAGATGACAATTATTTACCCTCAAATAATTCAAGTAAGAAAATATCAAAATGACGACAAAATTGTTCTTCTCCTAACTAGTTAAAACGCAAAAAAAAATATTATTCTCCGATAATTATCTACCTTGACCTAATTATATAATATAGAAAATCTCATAATAATTTAGGGTTATAACTGTAAGGAATATTTTTTGTAAAATTGTAGTCAAACACAGATTATGTGGGAATCAATAAATTAAATACTTGATAAAAATAAATAAGGAAAAATGACAGAAATCTCAATTTTAAGTTGTCTTATTTCCATTATCCCCTATTAGTTTTACAAATCCCTCATCTTCACGTATAATATTAATGTATCAGTGATCAAATTAATGTATCTCGCCCATCATATTAATGTATCTAGCGCACCAGATTAGTGTATCATTTATAAAATGTACATCAAATTAGTGTATCATATATAAAATGTAATGTATCTTACTTAACTATTATTGTATCTCTCGCATTTGATTAATGTATCAACACTTATATTATTGTATCAATTTGAGGGATTTCTGTAATTATAAACTTATAAGGGACAAATGGTAATTTTGCTTAAGAGTATGTGATATCTGTCATTTGCCCTAAAAATAAACTCTGCATTATTTATTTCTGTATTATAAATACATGCATTACCAATCACTACATTATTAATCTTTGTGTTATTAATTTTTATATCAAATAAAAGTTCATAGTAGAAACTTAATTATTTTTATCTTTTAAGAACATGTGTAATTTAAATTTGTTATCGTTGATTTCTTTCACGACCCAGATCGTTGTGATTGGGATCCACACTGACTCTTCGGTGGGAGAACCCATACTAAAACCCAACTAAGCAACTTAAAGGAACTAAAACATTTAAAGATACAAAAGCAAGTTTGAATGAAGAAATTTTATGGAGTTCCCATAAACTCCGGAAGTTAAAAAATCAACTAACATAACGATTGGGAAAACTCAACCCCTAGAATTTGAAAGTCATTGTACCAAAAACTCTGTAATTCAACAAGTCTAATAAAAGGGGTACAACCCATAAACTAAATACGAATAATCGTACTAAATAGTCTGAGTCCGGAAAGACTCGACTAAACAAAATAGAGGATCCATGGCAGCCTGAAAGAACTGGCTCACCCTGGAATCTGGTCTATCACTCGCCGCTTGAAGATGCCATGTACTCAACAAAGAGAGATCAAGTGCAGTATCAGTACACAAACCATAGTGTACTGATAGGATCACGCGGCTAACCCAATAACCGAAACATAAGCAAGTAATCACAACCCCAAAAAGACACATATACAAAATGCATAATTCAATTATCATTTTAGGAGCAACATATAATTCCAAATATTAATGACAAACAGTTATGAATGTATCAATCATAAGTGGTCCTCTCATGGAACCCACACTCAAATTTCAAATTCTGTATAGACATATGATTCATCGCCGTCAAACAAAAAAATTATGTTCCCGTATCTTTTCCATGCAAATGAAGATGATAAATATGACTTCACATCAAAAGAGAAAAGAAATTGCACGTGGCGATCGATTTTTTTAGACATTTTCCTGGTGGGAGAATATTCAAACTATTTTATATTGAACACAGAGTACAAGTGGGAGCTTTTTTATAGACATTTGTTTCAATGTGTCTTGCTTTTCCCGATAATTTTCACAGTACATTTTCTGATCTTTGATCAGATCCCAATTTTTTTGGTCATGTTAAGAGGTCCAAGCAACCTACAAGAGATTCACTTGTCTGCTTGACTTACTAAGATATATTTCATTGTAAAAGAGGAAGCGACAACACTTTCAATTTCTCTCATCAATAAAATTGATTACCAACGGAATACGGGCGGAAATTTTGAAATCAGAAATCAAGCATGTACATGACAAGATATGTACTATATCTACTCACTGTATTGCATTTCAAACAGAAAGATATGAAACATATGCATTATCTAAGCAACACACCCCAGGTGGTGTCGTACACAAAAAGTATATGAACCTTTCTCATCAAAACATACCTTTTGATTGCCCTGAGCACCTTGTTGCTCGTAGGTAGCATGATTTTCTGAATGTTTCCACCAACTGTAAACATAAACAACAATTCAATCCGAAAAAATCACTACACTACATATATCTTCAGCTGTCAGCTCCAACCACCCAATCTACGCTGACAAATGATTGATATCCTACTAGAAACAACAACTTACCTCTATAAACTTATAAGAGAATTTCAACTTGCATATTGTTCAGATTTCAAGGAAATGCATCAAATCTTAGTTCTTAAACTCACAATTATACTATAACTAGTAAAATTATCCACGTGAAAAATTACCCGCTCTTCGCAATGGAATTTTATCTCACCAAATTTATAAAATAATACTTAAAATATATTAGTCACTAAAACTAAAAACAACATATTATCTTACATACAAGTTTACGTAATAACAAACTTTCATAATGTAAAATAAAATGAAAAATATAATATCTTGTCATTTATCCTTAATAATATAAGCATAAATTAATGACTGTAAAATTACTTGTTAGGATTTGTAACTAGTGAGCTACTCAAAAAGAGTAAATTACACGAATATTTAGTTATGCAGAGGAGAGGAAGATGTCACGACCTGAGAGAACCCCCAAGTTGTGACACATCGTACTTGACCTCTCGGAGGTCTTGTACAAGCCTCTTAGGATTCATTCATCACATAGATATGAAAAGTAGTGCAGAATTAAAACTTTTCATAATATAGTCAATAAGAAACTATTTCATAAAACGTAAGGAACGAAGTCTCATCATCACAAGCCATCTTATACATGTCTTATTAGAATAGGGTCACGACCCTTACGTAGAATAGAAACTCATAGATTAATACAAGTCTTTAATAAAAAGAAAATCAAACATAACATCCTTGTCCTCGAACATACGAGGAAGTACCAAGAGACTTGAGAGAACAATCTACTACCTAAGCTTCACCTTTAAGAAATCCTCACTTGTCTTCCACCTGTACTTTTAAGAACTTCACATAAAGACCATCCTCTAAGACAACCCCCAAGTTACACTAGTGCAATGTGAAAGTAGCATACCATATTACTACTTCCACTTAGTGCTTCTTAGGAATCACCATAGACTAGGCACATCACATTCAATCATTTACATAGCCTTCATCAAAATTAGACATAAGACAACATACTTCATTAACATTAGACATACAATCAACATGCTTCGTTAATCATCATATAGTAACCCATTCACTGATTTTTATTACAAGGACACACTAAGACTCCCTCCAAATGTCTACTTGTAAAAATGCATAGATTGCGTCCCATTCCACCACCCACCCAATTAGTACACCCTTAGGAAGACCTAGTTCATTATATTAATTTGTAGGGGCTAGATTTAACCTACATAGACCATGAGAGCTTGACGTGGAATCCCCCTATTAACCTCTACCGGATGAGGGATCCCCACTTGCCTAAGGTAGGGTCATTCGTTTAGACTTTACATGGATCACCAATAGCTAGACCTATGTAGGCGCATAGTTAAGGGATAAGGAGATTGTTTCTAAGTAAGACATCTCAACTCACAGAGAGTACTCATCTTAAGAGGTACATTCGATACAACATCTCTACTCACGAAGAGTATCCACCCCTTTGTCAAATCCTCTCGGTTCTAAGCATAAATCCCTATGGATTTTTAGACATTCATTATATTCATTAGCTATAGGTTAAGAGATTCTTACCAAGTACTACATCTCAACTCACAAAGAGTACTCATCTCAACCTATCATTCATTCATTGGAAAGCCCTTAGAAATTGTGAGGTTGCTACTAGACACTACATCTCAAAACTCACGAAGAGTGTCCACCCCAAAATCCTTCATTCATTATTATTCTATTGGAAAACCCTTTTGGAAGACTCTCATTCATTACATTTTCATTAACTTCATCAATTCATTCTTGTGTATGTGTGAGTATATCTGAGAAAGTCTTCCACATAATCACCATAATTGATAACATTGCCTTCTAATCATGATCATACTACATTCATTATAATTCACATACAATCATACTTCATATTCACATCATACTTCAATTAGTCATAGCATCTTCAAGACACACATTCATAACTTCATAAGACATCTGTATGCATATACATCATAACATCACTTTACTTCACATTTAATGCCTTCAAGGCCATAATCACAATTCACGTGTACATCACATATATCAAGTAAACACCACCACCATCAGTGGATCTACCTCACAAGATCAATTCAAGAAGACTAGAACAATTGAGGTCAACTTACCCTTCATCCAAGCCTTGATCACATCTACTAAATTCTTTAATAATTCATTATAATTAGGAATAATTAGCAGTAGATAATCTAATACAACATAGTATAAACACAATTCTAATAATATCCAATCACATTCATCAAACTTACTTCATAAGCCAAAATTAGAGAATTAGGATGATCATGGGTTCATGAAATTTTTTATCATTAATTCATCAATTAATATTGAAAATATCATAATTCATCCATTAAAACTTTCATGCAAGAACCCATGCTTAGAATTCGAAATATGAGAATTTAGGATTTTGAGACCTTTTGAAAAAGCCTTTGGATTAGCTCCTTGAATGAGAGAAGAATCAAGGATGAATTACCATATCTTATTAGAATAAAACCCACGAAATTTGATGAAGAAACGACTGAAAATCTCCAATCCTAGCTTCACCTTGAGTTCAAGCTCCAATGGACTCTTGAGAGAGTTTTGTTAGGATAGGGGTTTTGATTTTGAAAAGTGAAGTCTAATTTAGGTTTTTGGTGTATAAACTAACTTAAAATGATTAAAAACACCTAAATAACCGTCTACTAGTTAATTAGGATGTGTGGTGAATTTCCCAATTCACCCCTCACTTGGCCGAGATCGTGCAGAAATTGCAGGTGTCAAACGACGATTGCAATGACGGGGCGTCACCTGACCTATGGACCGTCCTGTTGGTCTGTGGTTTTGGTAAGAGACCCCTCATTTGGGGGATAATCTCCCAAAACTAAGTGTAGAGCCACGCCCCCTTTTGACAGGGCTTCAATGGACCTACTGGCTTCGTTTGGGGTCGTGGATTGGACTACTTTGGCAGCTTCATAGCCAACATTTGGGTTAGGACCCTTAAGGTGGTCCTTGGGGAGTTGTACCCGGACGTTTTGACCCTAAACATGAACAAATAGATGCTAGGGTCCCTTCCACTCAATTTAGACACCAAACGACACATAAAATATGCAAAGACACACTAACACACACAAGACTAGTTTCCGAATGTCTTGGTCATTTTCTGACGTTCGACTTCCAAACTTTTTAAACTACCCCCTAAAACTATTATTCATCATTTTAACACCTTATTAACTGATAACACATATTATAGTCTCTAGTTTATCCTAGTTCATTTTGAGGATTGCAACAGAAGAGGTTCAAAATTTTCATTGTTTCAAAATAAGATAAAATTCCTCTATTTATAGACAACAAAGGCTACTGAGAAAAAATATTTCTTGTGCCTTATCGTAAAAGTTACAACTATTTGAAAAAGTTGTAGCCTTTCGTAAGTGTCACAACTTCTCATAAAAAGTTGCATCTTTTCATTAAGTTGCAACTTCTAATAAAAAGTACAATTTTTTATAAAAGTCAAATTTTTTCATAAAATTCACAATATTTCATAAAAGTAACAACTTCTCATTGAAGACACAATTTTTCTTAAAAATTACAACTTTTCATTAAAAGTGAAACTTTTCAAAAGTCACATTTTTCATGAAAGAGAAAGGCTAGTTTTGAAAATAAATAAATTTAAAGGAAATTGTGGTTGTGATGACGCCACGTAGGCGGGGATAGGATCCTCTTTTATATATATATGATTGATGAGAACACTCTAATTTTAACTAAAATCAAGTTTTTTCAATTTGTGGGGATTTATATTTTACTTTTTTACAAATCCTATAATAATGAGGTATATAGCATCAATAATGTAAAGGACGGGGACATAGAGAAATCCCCAGCCTCAGGGCACTGTCAGGCCCTAAGCCCACCGCCTTGAGGCACCGTCGTGCCTCAAGGCCCCCTTGACTAGAGGCACTTTCGTGAACCGAGTCTCCTCCGTCTCGAGGCACCATCGTGCACCAAGCCCTCCCCCTCTCCCGCACTTGAGGCACCATCGTGCACTGAGGCCCCCCGCCTAAAGGCACCATCGTGCACCAAGACCCCTCCCCCTCAAGGCACCTTTATGCCCTAAGGACCCTCATCCCAAACCTCGAGGCACTTCCATGCTCTGAGGCCCCTGACCCCCACCCCGAGGAACCTTCTTTCCACAAGCCCCCCTGCCTCGCAGCAACGTCACGCCCCGAGGCCTCCACCCCCGCCTTGAGGCAACGTCGCGCCCCGAGCCTCCCCTCCGCATCGATGCAACATCGTGCCTAGAGCCCCCACCCACCGCCTAGAGTCACCGTCGTGCCCTTAGGTTCCATCCCCCGCCTCGAGGCACCGTTGTGCCTCGAGCCCCAACCCCTTTTGAGGCATTGTTGTTCCCCGAGCCCCCCCACCCACAGCCTTGAGGCACCGTCGTGCCTCGAGGATCCTTCCACACCCCACTTCGAGACACTGTCGTGCTCCGAGGCCCCCACCTACACCCCTCGCCTCGATGCACCGTCGTGACCGAGCCCCTCCCTAACCCCGCCTCGAGGCATCGTCGTGCCCTGAGGCTCCCTACCCCGCCTCGAGGAACTATCGTGCCCCGTGGCCCCACTCCTCTCTCGAGGCACCTCGTACCCCAAGGCCACCTCCCTTCTCCCCCCTCTCCTCCCCCTCGAGGTACCATCGTGCCTCGTGCCCTACCCTCCTCTGCCTCGAGGCATCATCATGCCTCAGCCCCCCACCTCGATTTTACCATCATGCCCCATGGCTCCCAATAACCCCCTACCTCAAGCACCATAGTGCCTTGAGAACCCCCCACCCCTACCTCGAGATACAATCGTGCCCTGATGCCCCTACTCCCCGCCTCGAGGCATAATCACAACCCGAGGGCCCCACCCCCACCTTGATGCACTGTTGTGCCTCAAGACCGCACCCCACCACTATTCCCCAAGGCCCTCCTGCCCGCCTTAAAAAAAGAACCAAAGTTAGAAAAACATACATGAAAAAAAGAAGCAAGAATAGAAGTCGAGTTTGGAAAAGTAATTATCAAATATTGTGATTATTACCTTGATATAAGTTGTCTCTCCAACATTTTTGCAATGAAAGGGAATAAAAATGAAGTAATTATCAACCATTCTTTCTCTTATCAATAAAATTTATCCCAAATGAAAGTATATTCCATTATTTTGAAATTGGAAATCGAGCATTTACAGAAACAAGATTTGTACTCTATTTTCTCACTGTTTTGTACTTCAGAAAAAAAGATATGAGCGATTATCTAAGCAACAGAACCTAAAGATGTCCTACATATAGTGGTATAAGAGCCATTCTCATCAAAATATACTATTCATTGCCAAACTTGCTTTCCCCTCTTTGTCATGGATCTTGTTGAGCATTAAAATGGAGAACTCATGAGCATCCTGATGCTCATCGGTAGCATGATTTTCTGTATGCTGCCACCAACTACAAATGTACACAACAATTCAATAAAAAAAGAATCACTACATAGGTCTTCAATATGTCAATTCTCTTACCAACATTAACAATTTCCACATCTAACCATCTCATCTAAGCA
Source organism: Solanum habrochaites (assembly GCA_027704765.1). NCBI lineage: Eukaryota > Viridiplantae > Streptophyta > Magnoliopsida > Solanales > Solanaceae > Solanum > Solanum habrochaites. Next base: position 45,609,596 of record JAKWJA010002496.1, read on the forward strand.
TCCGATGATGATATCTTAATACATTATATATATTTTTACTTAGCATTATAAGAGAATTGTATACTTGCATATTGATCTGTTTCAGAGGAGATGCATCAAATATTGGTTTCACAATTACACTTTTGATTGATAAGATAACTCTACTATTAACTAAAATCAAGGTTGTGAATTTGTGGGGATTAACCATTTTTACATATTTGCAAATCCGGTTATAATTCAAGTATCTAGTATCAATAATTGAAGCGGCAAAGACAGATATCAATCTACTTGTGTTCAATCATAGAAGATAAATGCAACTAATTGTCATAAACCTGTAAAGAAACTGAGTTGGACTATAAGGGGACAAATCACCAGAAAATACAGCTGAAAACATGAGATAAATATCATAATGCAGACATAATCGATTTGAGGACATCCTTCTACAAATTTCTTGATTATGTCTATCATTAAGGAAGTAATTTCTCAAAAGGGATGAATGAAGCAACACTTGCAACACTAAATCCACGAAACAAGTAATTCCCAAATTATTCAAACCTCTTAATCCCGATTGGGAACACAATTTTGATTTCCGAATGAACAATCTCTTCATATTCTTTGAATCTAAATCCATCCCAAAACTCAAACCTTATCCTCTTACTCAATATCATGTTTCTCTCCTCAACTCGATTTTCACTTCTTGAAAACCCCTTGATATGTTTACGCATCACAACCTTATAAAAATCAGGATCATTTGTAAACCTCATTACAACACACAGAGTAGTAAAGTTTAGCTCTTTCCATATCTACCAAAATCTCATGTACATCTTGAGACTTGCTATGCAAAAGGACTTGGTTTGATTCAGTTGACAAACAACAAATAACTGATGAATAGATCAAACATATGTATAATCTGCCTTAACACCTACTACAAACACTACATCTATGTATCTCCAATTTCAACATCTCCAATGTTGTCCTACCATATGGAGGTCCTAAAATAGTCTAAAATCAAATTGTACCCGCATATACCATTTTTCACCCTTTATTATGCAAGATTCTTTTAGGGCTTTGGATGGAAGTAATATGACCATCAGAGCAATGATTCTGAGAATGACAAGACAATTGATTTGGTTTGTAAAGACTAAGTTCCCATGGATGAGTGGTGTACGTTCCTAACACATTGTCAGGAATGGTTAAATATCTAGAGGAGTACATGCCATTAATTTGCAGCAAAATAGTGATATGAAAAGCGCCATTTAGTAATTGTTTCACATGTAATACTAATGGGGATAGTAGGGGAAACCTTGCATTCTGTATCAGAAACTCAAATGGAGATTTTATAATGCTTAAGCTAGAAATTTGAAAGATTGTGTAGCTATTGAGGCTGAAATCAAGGTTATTGAGAGTGGCCTGGAGTATTGTCTAGCTAATGTATTGACACTAATATAATCATCGAATCTGATTCATTAACAACTATGAAGATCCTAAATGGTATATGGGAGGTACCTTGGTTGATTTTTGTACATGTGAGGGCTATTCAAAAGATGATGATGAACAATTAGCATGTGGAAATAGCTCATGCATATAAAGAGGGGAATAAGTTGATAGATTTTTTCACTAACTATACCTTCACTTGTGCAAGTACAGGTATTAATCAGTTTCAAGGCATACAAGATATTTCACAAACAACTAAAGTATTATTTGGAGAAAAACAAATGCCCAAATTTGATAATCCGTAAATAATGAAATCGGGCACCATACAATGTTAATGAATAAAGAGGAAACATTTGATTACAAATGCTACAACCAAAATGTCAAATGGATTCACACAAGCTACAAGAAAAGGCATTCTGACATTCATGAAGATGAACTCATAGATACAATCTGAATGTCTAAGAAAGAAAACATGACAGTAAATCATAACATTTTCATCATATAATGCTGTTAGAATTCTACCCTCCTAAATTCTTCAAAGGAACACTACAGACAACGTGTTTCTGTTTGTTTGAAACTTAACCATAATCAATTCGAATAGCACTTTGTATTATTTTTAAACTTCAAAATAATAGAACGATTACAAAGCTCTGTAACCTAAGGAATTATAAACTTTAATTCCTAGAGGAATTATAAACTCTAATTCCTAGAGGAATTATAAACTCTAATTCCTAGCTAAGAAATTATAAACTATAATTTCTTAGCTACCCAAAGACACAACCCCCCCCCCGATTTTATATCTTCTAATGTTCTTCAAGTTCTACAACTTGTTGAACAACTTCTACTCACAAAACTCAGATTGTATATAAGACTCTTGAATAAAATCTTCGACCTTCTCAATTAACTCGCAACACTCCCCATAGTGTTTTAATTTTCTCTCTATGTAAGTGCGCCATTTTTTTGATGAAAATAGCTCCCTATTTATAACTCAGAAATTCAGTAAGTCCTTGTTTGATTCAACTTTGTCTTTGCGTCTACAAATCTTTGTTGAACTCAACTTGAACTTCTTCTTGTCTTTGCCTCTATAAACTCACGCTTTTTTTCCTTTTAGATTATGCCGCCTCCAGAAATTCTTGTCTATATAGGTTTCCTACTCCGAAGTGAATTCGTCCTTAAATAGACAATAAAACGCGATTAAACTTTAATAAACCAAACTCGACTCGAACTTCGTCTTCGACTTAGTTTAGGTGTCGTATCTTCAACTCCTTAACTTTGCCATATTACTACTACAACATAATCTTCTTCAACAAATCTTTGTTGAACTTGATTTTAACAAACTTGTTGAAATCAGCTTGGATTAGTTGACATACTTCCACAAACCTTTCCAACAGTTTTCCTTATTAAATAAGAAAACACGCTTTCCTTGATTAGGTAAGAAAATATTATTTTCCTTAAATAAAAAAAACTCTATTGAAACTTATTCCGCCATCGACTTGGTTTAAACTCTTTTTGTATCGCGTTAGCACAACCTATCATGTTAGCAGCATAACTTATTCTACGTACTTTGGCAATCTTCAAAATAATCAGCACTTCTAACATCCAAGAAATTCCCCATTTTTGAATGATGCCAAACTATTCATGCCTTTGTAGCGACACCGTGTTGCATTTCATTGAACGTGTCAAACTATTCAATTATTTGTAGCTACACTGTATAGCATTGCCTTACACTGTATGGCATTGCATTGAACGTACTAACATTTAGCATCAACAGCCTTGCTTGCCTTGCTTCCCAGTTTCTTGGCAGATGACTTCTTACCAGTGATCTTCTTAAACATAGTTCACGTCTGCTAAACTCATTCCATGATGCAATCTTTGTCATTCTTCAAAATATACATATTCATGTGTACTTAACAAATTCCCCTTTTTTGATGATGACAAACCATTGCTTCTTGTGTGAGTCGATCAATATGCATTGTGTCAGTTCCTTAAAACTCAATACTCAAAACAAACACATTAGAGGATCAAGTTAGACCAATTGGGTTATAAATATTACACAAGTATGCACTTCCCCCTTTTGACATCATAAAACATTGTGAAGGAATACACCATAATAAGAGAAACAAAATCGATTCTCATGGTCACTAGGGCTATCACCTACACAAACACTTATAAATCAAGAACTCAGTTAGCTATAACAAAGCATTTGCACAATCATAGTAGAAAAACATGATCCAAAAACTCAAACCCAACATTAGCATTAATCAAGAAACATATACAACACAAATGTAATCAAAATTAAAGATAGAATCAAGCATTTGTGATGAGAAAAAAGATTGGAAGTCAAAGGCTAGAGTGGCTAGGTAATATCAAAAGATCAGGCATGAGGGGATAAATAAAAGTCATTTTTCAACAGCTAAAATATCTTTTGGATTAAAAAAATTAGCAGCCTTCTGAATTTCAAAGGTGACCTTTGTCTATGCACGCTCAATCTCCCCTTTTTTCTCCTCTTTTTTTTATCACTTTAAGGAATTTGTTCAATCAATAATGTACCCTCTGCGAAAACAATAGTTCAATCATCTTTAATTTCAATAGAGTTAGTAAGAGGAACAAATTTTCTTGAATATCAATTGTAAAGGAACATGTTCTCTAAATCTGTTCCCTAAGACGTGTTACTATCAGGTGCAGCACCAACTATGATTCTTTTTGACATCAATCAGAAATTCCAGTTTATATGGTTCCCAATAGAAGAACTAGGTTCAACAGAGTGGTCTCCCATCAATTCCCCCTTACTAGATGCACCCAAGTTGAGCCTAATAAGTGAACTTTGTTCAAGTGTAGGGTCCCCAAAAAATTCCCCCTCACAAGGTAAATCCTCCAAGACTTTACCCAATACAAATAATTCCCCTTAAAAACCCAGTACACTCTACTTTCTCAATCTATATTTTATAAGGCACCAAAGTAGAGGTGTCCTCCACCAAATTCATCTCAACCATAGACCACCAAAGTAGAGGTGTCCTCCACCAAATTCATCTCAACCATAGACTATCACATTGGAATAAGACTTTTTAAGAAGATATTTATTTTGGTGGACAAGTGAAAGAATTAGGTTCAAGTGCATTGAATTTATATTTAATCATGAATAATTGTAGTGAACATACCTTATATATGGATAATGTTGTTTCACTTTTGCTAAGCCTTTTTCCCATGCAAGATGCAAATACAATGTTATAGTGCATGAGTAGCATGACTTTAAAAAGTGGTATAGAGACATAAAACTTAATGTACAAAACCGAGCATATAATTCAAGATTAGAGGGCAGTGTAGGCAATGTTCATTAGCCATTAAGGGATACTCATGTAACCTTAATCATCCCCAAGTTCCAAATTGTTCCTTTTAAAAGTGTTTTCCTTGGCTGATCACATTTTTGATTGATTGATCATCTTTGTGCGCATAATTGTTAGATAATGTATAGGTTGGACCTATTTCATTCACATGCTTCTTCAGTCCTTTTCTTTTTTTTTCTATCTTTTTCACAGTCAATGTTATTCATCCATTCCTTTTTATTTCAAGTGAGAGGAAATTCTTCTAGTTTCAATCATGCATCTGAAGCAACATGTTCATTCGTGAATGTTTCCTGCTTCCTCTCATCTTTCATACAAATTCAAAGGTTAGATTTAGGAACCCAGACTAGCTTGGGTTCTTTGTATTGATAAAAATGATGAATAAGATCTCTATGAGCCCACTTGGGCAGATTAGTTTTCCTTTGAGTATACCTATTCCTTTGAATAGTTTTAGAAGTTTCTCTTGCTTTATTTTCTACAGTAACTCTGTATTTCGGACAATTTTCCTTAGAGTGGCCTAAGTTACCACAAATAATACACAAAAAAAATCCAATCATAGGTTGTTCATACCCTATTCCAATTATTATGTTCCGAGTATTGTTACCTAAATGTGTTACTATCATGGAAGATTTTGTCCATTTATTAGCTATTTCTTTATCAGTTTTTATCCTAAATAATTCAAGATTCATTCTCCTAGAATTTTCCCTTTCAAAAGATAGTTCATTGTTTAACCTCGTTAGATCTCGATCACATCTGATTTGGTCACCACTAATTTCTTCTTTTTCATTCCCAGTAACACTTTGTATCAAAATTTTAGATTTGAGATCCAAAGTTCAAGAATCAAGTTGTTGTACCTGTTCCTTTAAGAGTTGATTTTCTTTCTTGAGATCACAATTAACTTTTTCAAGATCAATATACTCAAACTTTAAACTAGTCATGGAAGCAAGCAATTGATTCTTGGTTTTAACTAGTTCTTGAATTGTATCCATGGAAGTGAGTAATAAGAAGGATAACTTTTTCTTAGAGAACTTTACTAGTTTATCTTTTAAATCAAAAAGATTTACCTCCATTCCTTCAGAGTCTGATTAAGGTTCAGTTTCTGATTTTTCTATGGCCATCAAAGCGAGGTCCTCATCATTTTCGTCATATTTCTTTGAACCTGTTCCCCAGGCAGCATACATCGCTTGCTCCTTCTCTTTATTTTTATTTTGTTTAAAAGTTCTCTCTTCCCCTTTTCAGCTCTTTCTTTTCTCCATTCTGCCTCCTACATAGGACAATTCTTAATTTGATGATCAATTTTTCCACACTTGAAGCATCCGCCACTTTGTGGTTTCTCTATTTTCTTTTCTTTGGTGTGTTTTTTCCCTAGAATTTAAGCCCCTTTTGAAGAATTTCTTGAAGTTTCTACTTATCAGTGCCAAATCATTATCATCTATGTCCGATTCATCACTTTCAATTGCTTTAAATCCAAGATTTTTCTCTTTGTTTCCTTCACCTCTTTTGTCAACATTCATCTCATAAGTTTTGAGATTTTCTACTAATTCATCCAAAGTCATATTGGTTAAATCCTTCGCTTCTCTGATTGCAGTAACTTTTATTTTCCATGATTTAGGCAGAGTCCTTAGTACATTGTCCACTTGTTCCTCAGTGGTGTATAATTTGCCCAAAGATATTAACTCATTTACAACAGCAGTAAATCTGGTGATCATATCTTGAAGTGATTCTCCGAATTTAATCTTGAAGGCTTCATATTCAGAACAAAATCTGACAATTCTGAATTTACAAACTTGGGTTATACCTTCGTGAGCATTTTGTAAAGTGTCCTATATTGGTTTTGCAGAGGTACAACTAGAGATGCGGTTAAACTCATCAGGTCCTAGTCCATATATGAGAATGCACTTAGCTTTTGCATTCTTTCCTAGCATCTTGTAGTCAGCTTTTCCGTATTTTTCTGTAGGTTTAGGAACTTTATTCCCTTCACTATCAGTAATAGTAGGAGTTAATGATCCATTAATAATTCTAACCCATAGTTCATAATCTTCAGCTTGAATAAAGTCTTCCATCCTTGTCTTCCACCAAGAGTAGTAATCTCCATTAAATAATGGTGATATATTGATGTGATGCCCTTGACCATGCCCAAGAGGAGGTGCAGAATTCATAATGATCTTATCTTGAGTTATTAGATTCTTCAAAGATAACCTGCTCTGATACCAATTGTTAGAATTCTACTCTCCTGAATTCTTCGAAGGAACATTTACAAATAATATGTTTCTGTTTGTTTGAAACTTAATGATAATCAATTCGAACAACACTTTGTATTATTTATAAACTTTAAACAATACAACGATTACAAAGCTCTGTAACCTAAGGAATTATAAACTCTAATTTCTAGAGGAATTATAAACTCTAATTCCTAGCTAAGAAATTATAAACTCTATTTTCTAGCTACCCAAAGACACAAAAACCCCTGGTTTTATATCTTCTAATGTTCTTCAAGTTCTACAACTTGTCAAAAAACTCCTACTCACAAAACTCAGATTGTAAACAAGACTATTGAATACAATCTTACAACTTCTTATTTAACTCGCAACACTCCACAACTTAATATCAAAACTCTTTCAAACCTCTTGATAGTGTTTGATTTTCTCTCTATGTAAGTGCGCTATTTTTTCTGATGAAAATCTCCCTATTTATAGATTAGAAATTCAGCAAGTCCTTGTTTGATTCAACTTTGTCTTTGCCTTTAAAAATCCTTGTTGATCTCAACTTGAACTCCTTCTTGTCTTTGCCTCTACAAAACTCATGCTTTTATTCTTTTAGATTATGCCGCCTCCAGAAAATCTTATCTATATATGATTCCTTCTCTTGAGTGAATTCGTCCTTAAATAGACAACAAAATGCAATTAAACTTCTATAAACCAAACTCGACTCGAACTTCGTCTTCGACTTAGTTTAGGTGTCGTATTTTCAACTCCTTAGCTTTGCCATGTTACTACTATAACATAATCTTCTTCAACAAATCTTTGTTGAACTTGATTTTAACAAACTTGTTGAAATCGACTTGGATTAGTTGACATACTTCCACAAACCTTTCCAACAATTTTCCTTATTAAATAAGAAAACACGCTTTCCTTAATTAGGTAAGAAAATATTATTTTCCTTAAATAAGAAAAACTCTATTGAAACTTATTCCATCGTCGACTTGGTTTAAACTCTTTTTGTATCGTGTTAGCACAACATATCACTTTAGCAGCACAACCTATTATATGTACTTTGGCAATCTTCAAAATAATCAGCACATCTAACGTCCAACAAACGCTACTGAGAAAAAAGTCAGATACTTCCACGCAATAACAAGTCTTTTATCGAATTCACAACACAAAAAATCAAATTTATCAACAACGAGAAACTGCATATACATTGAGGCAATTTGTGAATGCTACCACTACTTAAATACATTGTAACATCTTTCACTTTGTTATCCACTCTCATCGCAAAACAACTTATAAAATAAAATATTAGAACTTTCTTCAAATGTTCAAAATGCAAATAAAACAGATAAACAAAAAGCAGGAATTGGGGGATGATGTTTAAAATTTTCCAGTCATAGTACTTTTTAGCCATTAAAAGAATACTAAGACATAATCAAAAACACTGAAGAGTTCAACTTTCAAATATCACAATCTCAACAAAAAAAAACACGCAAATCCCCTCATATCAACCCTCAAATCACTCCACTTTATTTTCTCAAATTTAATTTTTACCCAGTATCTTCAATCATTTTACTTATTTAATCCAAGAAGAACCCCCCCCCCCCTCCCTCAAAAAAAATTTAAAAAATCACAAAATCGACCTACATTCCCTTGCATACACAAATTTATACAAGAAAACCCGTAACCAACACAAACAAAATGTAATTCTTTGAACCAATAATCAAAAAATACACAAAAAGAAGAAAATATAACTCAATACTCCAATTATTTTCCTACATAAAAAGTACACATAATAAATAGAGACCAAAAACAGAGAAATACTACAAGTCTGGAGGAATGAGAAATCAGGTATATACGAGTAGAGACGGTTGTATGATTCAAAATAGTAGAAAGTTCCAATTGTTTCTTGGCCCCTCCAGCATTCAATTTTTCGGCCTGATTATTCTCCAACCCCGATGAATTCACAGTCATTGCTTGTCTCTTTCACCACGACACTTAAAACAATAAAAAATTTTGAACCCTTATCTAGAAAAGGAAGAAGAAGAGGAAGAAATTGTAGCTAAAAATAGACGTTAGGAGAGGACAAGGGTTTGAATTGAGACACTTCTAACTTTTGTGAATGAATTTAGTAGCGTTTTCAAGACTTGTTTCAAACTTAAAATAGACGGAATAATATATTACTATTATGTTAATTTGACTTAAGTTCAAATCTACACTTCGCAATTTTTATATGCTAATTTTGGTTGCAGTGAATTCATGGTCTCTTGTAAAATTAAATATTTTATGAAATTAGTAAATCATATGTTAATCAAGGCTTAAGCCTAAATGATGTCGTTCACTTGTCTCAATATACAAAAGCAATAAGATAGAATTTAATTATTTTTATAAAGTAATATTTTGTTCATCTTTACTGTTCATGTTTGACTAGGCATACTCCTTAGCAAATAATAATAATAAAAAGGTTATTTATTATATCACCCATAAATATTATATGTACTCTAAAAATTGAAAAGAATAGTATTTAACGATAATAAAATAGACATATAATAGTAAATTATATTTTTTAAATTGAATAAGTAGAAATATACATATATTTTTGACACAGTGAACAAGTAAAAATGAATGTAGAAAATACTATATTGAACATTCTTCCACTTTTGAGAAAAAAAATCATATTCACACGTTTCAAAAACACATGGAATGACAAAATTAATTTTTATCCGTCGATTTAAGTGGAGATTCACGTTCCGTATTACACTATGGATATAACTATTTATCAATTAAGCAACATCTTTTAACGTCTGCTCCCTCCCGCCAAACACACAACTTTCTAAATTCTTATGAGATCACTCAAAAAGAAAATCTTACTCACCGATTAAGACAGTGATGGCGTATACATTTCATGCTTCTAATATTCTAATTCAATTAACAGTGCATATATGTGGGGTTGTTTTTTAATAATCGTTACATCTCTTCATATTTATTTTATAGAAATAATCAATTTATGGATACATCCCCTCCGATGCGTAAAAAATTATTTTGATAACTTTCGCTACCATAATAACTGTTTGACATTTACCAAAAATCAAGTTACATGATATAAGTTATAACACAAATCTCAAAAAAACAACAGGAAATAAGATCACTTTTAAGAAGTCAATAATGAATGTTATCAGAATCTTGAAGAGATTGAGAAAGGGACCAAACAAAAGATGCCCCTTACATTGTTGAGTTACTGTATATTCATGTGGCTCCTTCTAAAAGGCCTTAAAAAGAAAATGAATGTTGTAAACTGCACAAGTTAAAAATATTCCATCTCGAAATCCAAATTTTGAGTTATGTTATCATATAATTTTCAGTATCATCCATCTTAACGGGAATGCCTTGGCTGGTGGAGAGTCCCCTAGACTTACCGTCATACTTCACGCCCCCCAAATACTATTACATGGATGGATAGAAAAATGTAGAAGACCTACCAAGTCCAGCGCACAAACATTGAAGTTCTAGCAGCAACCACTTATCGGAACAAATGTGTGTGCGAGCAGTGACATTGGCTGGCATGTAACATCTTCACATCTCTTGTTGTAGAGCTTCTTTTGTACATAGTATATTAGATAAACTATGAGGCCTTAACAACTTCTTCGTCTACTTCAGTTATTTATGCTTCGTCACATTTGTATCATTGGTTTCTCAAATGCAAATAAATCACATATATAGTGACTAGATTCTAACATTCCCGAATGTGTGACCACTGCAAAAATTTCAAACTCTATAGAAACATCTAATTCATCACTGTCAAAAGAAAAGATTTTGTTTCCATATCTTTCTCTTACAATCGAAGACGATAAATATGGTTTCATGTCCAAATAAAAGGGAAATTGCACGTGGCAATTGATCTTTCTGGACATTTTACTGGTGGGAGAATGTTCAAATCGCTTAATATGTAAGCAGAGCACTAGAGGGAGCTTTTTGATGGACATCTGTTTCAAAGCATCTTGCTTTCCGTGACAATTTTCAGAGTATAGTTTTTGATGGGATACCAATTAGAAAAATTTAGCTTCCCAAATATAAGAGTAAAGAAATGTCAAAACAGCAGGGAATCAACGGAACAATAACTACAACTCAATTCTGCCGAATGAAATTGGAATCTTTAGACAGTGTATTAGCTTCATTAGAGCTCAATCTATTAGGGATGAAGAAATGGATACCTACCTATGTGTAAAAAAAATGTATAGCAGGGGGAATCAACAGAACAAAAATAACAATCAGATATGCAAATACAATCAACTGAATGAAATGATAAGTTCCTTAGCTTGTGTTTCAAAAACATCGATTCAGCTTGCAATTCTCTCCCACGATTACTCAAGGACATCCAAAGCTGTTGTACTGTCTATATTTAGCTTTTTAGTAATTGCAGTATTAAATTTGTGCTTGAGTTGGACTCAGGTCAGGTACTAATATGACTTAATTTTTCAATAAATGGGCAAAGACCCAATGCTTTTAATTAAAAGAAAAAAAAACTATATACTGACTTTACATTATGACACACTCAAAAAGTTGAATACAACTTAATTATACGTGAACTGACTATATATGAAGTCCTAAATTTTAAATAAATTCCGCTCAATATTTTTAGTCTTATGATATATAATTTACTCGAAACGATATACATTTGTGATACTTTAAATTTTTAAATCAAATAAGATTTGAAACTTTAATAACCGATTGATGATCCTAAAGAGTGAGAACAACTAGTAGAAGAAGAAAGAAGTAGAAGAAGAGAATTGGATTAATTTCGATATTTGTTTTTTCAAAATCGTGTCCTATTTTTGAATGACCACTTTTCCTAATTCCCCAGTTTTAGGCTATTATTTTGCTACAAATACAAATATGCTACAGAATGCATATCTTGAGCCCACTTGAATGTAGTATACAAGCCCAATCTTTTAAAAGTGGGCTAGTAGACGAAGCCCAAACTTGTAACCTGCCTTAAATCTTTGACAAACCCTTTCTTCTCTATACCCAACGAATCCAACTCTTCTCTGCCTCTTACTTGTATCTGCTAGCGGCGGCAGTGAATCGATCTCAAACCCTAATCTCAACATGGCGACGCCTCAGATTAGTAAAAAGCGAAAGGTATGTCAGTTCAATTTCTCGCTGTCATTTTAGATCTAACTGAATTTTTTTAGTATGGCTTAAATTGATATTTTCTTTATGTGTTTAGTTTGTAGCGGATGGAGTTTTTTTTGCGGAGTTGAACGAAGTGCTTACAAGAGAGCTGGCGGAGGATGGTTACTCGGGAGTTGAAGTTAGGGTTACTCCCGTGCGAACTGAAATCATCATTAGAGCCACTCGTACTCAGAACGTTCTTGGTACATAAATATATATATATGTATAAGCAAAATTTCTCTTGTTACTTTTTCTTCATGAAATTTATAGATAAGACTTACATCCATCAGCTAACAGGCTAAATGTAATTAGCATTCTATAGAGCAGCAATACAACATAACTGTATATATTTGTCAGACTTGTGTTTAAACCAGAAATTATACACTTTTAGTCGAGGGCATGCTGCTAACCCTGACACCACAATTATCAAACCAAAATTATACCATTAGATTTATGTTATGCAATTTTAAATTTTTTGCAGAGTGCTTAACAACTTATTGTAAAGATTCTGAATGCTGTGCGTCGTGCAATGCAGATTACTCTGTCTATTTCATTAGCTGTGTTAGTGGATATGTTGCTCAAAATAAATATTAATTTGTATTTATATAGATTGGATTCCAAAAAGGAGGTAAAAATGACACTTGGAGGGATTAGATTTCTCCAGTGTAATGTTATGTTTTGGGGTACTTTCTTTTATGAAAAATACAAAATGTCAAAGATGGTACAGGAAAGAATCTTTTTATGAGGAAATGGGAAACATTTTGGGTTAACTTAAAAAAATAGGAGAATAGAGGTAAATCATTATGATATGAGCTGGAAGTAGGTGTTTTTCATGGATTAAATTATTAGTTGAGTAATAATGTTTTTGTGTCTGTATTTTCCAGGTGAGAAAGGTAGGAGGATCAGGGAGCTGACTTCAGTTGTTCAGAAGCGTTTTAATTTCAAGGAAAACACTGTTGAGCTCTATGCTGAGAAAGTCAACAATAGGGGTCTCTGTGCCATTGCTCAGGCAGAGTCACTGCGATACAAGTTACTTGGAGGACTTGCTGTCCGAAGGTCTGTTGCTTGGTTGCACTTGTTCCCTGCCATAATTTTTCTTTTTTTGACTTTTGAAATCTCATTTTTTTGTGTTGCTTGACTTTTGAAAGCCATGTTTACAGTGAGTGTACTTGTGCCTTTCTCGTGTCTGAGAGTGACTATAATTGATCCCATCTATTTAGGAATCAGAGAAATATATTTATACCTGATTTCCTATTTTGAAGAATCTAAGTGAGGAAATTTCTGACAACTTAAATGCCTCCCAAGGAAAACAAGACTTTCTGATAAAGATGTAGTTAAGTACAAACTGTATGGATACAAAATATCTTCGAATATGGTTGTGCGTATTTTGGGTCCCATTATGCGTGTATCTTTCAACTAATAAAATTCTTTAAAACAATACATTCCTTGAGAATCCGACCTTAGGTGTTGGGGGTACATTTTGAATTTCCTAGACCACTGAGCTAACCTTATTGCCAAGGGGGGGTCGGGTAAATACCCTCCTGCCTCCCCAGATCTGTCCCTGCATCTAGGTTTAGTTAGTAACAATTGTATTAGACATAAAGTATCTTTCAATCTGGTGTTCCATTTGTTTGGTTTTCGTGGCTTGAAGGGTCTATAATACAGCGTTTTCTTCATCATTTCCAAAGGTGAGATGATATGTTTTAAAATGACTTGACTTTCTAATGTCACCATACATCATGGCTATTGAAAGCAGATTTTGCCACGTAAAATATGTGTGAATTAATTTTATTTGTTAGTTCAGTCAAATATTTATGTTGCATGTTTTTTCTTCAAGATTAGGTAATTTGTTGGAGTTCAATTTGCATGACATGATCAAATTCCGCAGATGTCTGCAACTCTTTGGTACAAGTGTTTTACCAAGCTTATCTTTTGTTATGATATAGGGCTTGCTATGGTGTTCTGAGATTTGTAATGGAGAGTGGAGCCAAGGGATGCGAGGTTTGTTGGGTGTCAGTTTCCTTCTCTATATCTATCTCCAAGTAGATGGTCTTTGAAGGTTTTTACATTGGTCTCTTTTTTTAAGGTGATTGTTAGTGGAAAGCTCCGTGCTCAGCGTGCCAAGTCCATGAAGTTTAAGGACGGTTACATGATTTCTTCTGGCCAACCGGTTAAAGAATACATTGATGCAGCTGTAAGGCATGTGCTACTAAGGCAGGTTAGTATCCTGTCTTCACTTAGCTTTTACTGATCTGCTGACTTACTGTTATTTTTGTGCTGCAGCTTTGTTATTGTTATTTAACATTGCTGCTACTTTACGTTGTTGTCTATTTATTTTGTAGGGTGTGCTTGGTATCAAAGTCAAGATCATGCTTGACTGGGATCCTAAGGGTAAACAAGGGCCTATGACTCCATTGCCAGATTTGGTGACTATTCATCCACCCAAGGAGGAAGAAGAGTTTGTTGTTCCTCCTCCTATGATAGCTGCTCCCGCCATCGAGGTTCTTCCTGTGGCATAAAAACCTGTGCTATGATGTTATCTTCGTTCTTGAGAACTACTGCACTAGCTGGCTTGTACTTCCTATTTGTTTTCCTTTTTCACAGCTGAATACTAGATTTTACATAGTGAACCATTTTGCTCTAGTTTCTGTTATGTAAGATACTGACTGGCAAGCATTTTTGTTAATCTTCATCTCCCCTAATCTGTTGCGACTTTGAAATGAAGTTGTTTTTGAATTTCACTTTATTTAAGTAAATCTGTGCTCCTGTAGGGAAACTAGGGGTGTGTTGGATAGGGGGGAGGAAAAAAAAATACTTTTTGGAAAATGTTCTCCAATCTTTTTGTCAAACGATTTGTTAAACAATTTTGGTTAAAGAAGCAAGTATTTTAAAAATAAGAAAAAGTACTTCTCTAGTTAAAGCAGAGAGCAAGTTTCATTAGTAGAATCAAACCTGTATCTTTTCAATCTTCCAACACATTTCATTCGATCACCATACCCAACAACCTCTATCATACACTTATAGTATCTATTTGGATTGCGTGAAAATATTTTTAGGATAGTATTTTTTGTTTGTTGTATCAAACACAAAAAACAAGAAATTCACATTTGTGTGTATTGTTAATGGAACTTGGAAAAAGAGGTGTTGCTTTACGTGAATATCTGCAATTTCTCCCCTTGATAGATCTTGCTCGTACTAGGAATGTACATGAACTTTGAACAAGGTGGCTTCACATTTTTCAAATATCACGTTAGTTTATTTATATCGGACTTTTAAACATATAAATCAAATTAAACTAAGAAAATTATTCACTTTGGACTAAATTAAAATGTTTTATTTTATTTTTTCATGTTGATTTGATGAAAATATTTATTAGAGGTTAATTTGTATTAAGTTAATCTTATTAATTATGCTTTGATAATTTTTTAGTGTTGTTCGGCCAAATTAACTCTCTTCTTTTTTTTTTCTTTTTTCAAAAAGTGATTATTTTAAAAAATAAGATGTTAGGTCAAAAGGTTCTGAAAGAAAATACGGAGTAGCAAATTTTTTTTCTCTCTAAATTGTTTGAACTTTTGAACAAAAATATCCTTTAATTATATCTAAACTTCACGTACATCCTTCAACTGCATAAAAATCTATCTCTAATATATTCAAAGCTTAGCAAATTATCCCACCGCATGTCTAATTGCATATCAAGTCCTTCAAACTAGCAATATGACATTTTCTTGTTATGTTTAAAAACTACAATGGTGTCAATTTTGCTAGGTGTACACGAATGCTAATAAAAACTAAAAGCTAGGATGAATAGTGATTGGATTGCAAGTATATTAGATGTGAATATGAAGTCATATTGTTGCTTCCTTAAAAAGTGACAGTGGGAACAACCTCAAACGAATGAGAGTTTGATTAACGATAGATATCTCAAAAGACTCACAACTACCTACAAAGTTCATCAAGTGTAGCTTCGGATCATCTTTGCAGTTACATCTCTAAATTATAAGCCCTTCAAGTTCAAAAGTTAGATCATCTTACTTGTAATAGTGAACTTTTCTCCCCAAGTCAACAGTGAGGGAACAATAGCCCTTGTGGTACTTAAGTCGGCCTCATAGTTTCATCATTATAAAAAAGAGTAGGAAGTCTCTGTTGTGCTAATTTTTTTTAAGGTGACCCATTTTTTGTAAAGGCAGCTTCATCACCATCATCTCCAATTACATGTCACGCCTTGAGACTATCTCCTAAATGCGATATGGTGCTTATAGCCACAAGTGACCTCATGATATAACATGACACTAAGAAGTATAAATAGACTGATTTAAAAGCGGAATCAAATCTAAACTAATCTAACATATCATAAAAGAAAATCTAACATAAAATGCATGGGGAAATCTACAATCTGCGTAAAAGCCTCTACTCACAATAAGTTACTAGGACAAATTCCTAGCTGACTCTAAACTGGCTGAAACTGTAAAGGAAGTGTTGGATTATGTGCGACCACTACCAGTCAACGGACCAGGTCCTTTGACACAGCAAGAACAGTGCGGAAGATTAAACAATATAAAGAACACAACACAAGCAGTTTACGTGGAAACCTCCTTGCTCAAGGGAGTAAAACCACGACCTGTTGCACAGGATTTACAACCGTCTTCACTAATCTTCTCAAGCAAAAGCGAAACCCGGTTACAATCAATGTGAGAAAAAGTTATTAATCTCACGATCAAGTAATCTACCTATTACTTGAAGAGCCTAAGCGGATACAACACCGCCCACTAAACCACCTAACTCTAGATGACTTAGAATTTGACTAAGCAACAAACAAATGTTGCCCACTAAATCAGTTAACCTTAACTGATTTAGACTTTTAAAACCCAAAACAAATATCTGAATCCTTTATAGATTAGGAACAGATTTACAATGTAAGCACATAGACACAAAGCTCTAAATACAACAAAGATTCTTCTTTACTCTATCAGGTCCTTCTGTTGAGTTGAGCAATGTTCTTCCTTGAAGATGGCCTTCTGTTCAGCTTGTGAATTTTCAGAGAAAATCCAAGTTTAATTTGCCAAGTCTTGAATTTGTGTTTGTTGGAAAGAGATAATATAAATTCCCACAAATTCGTTGAAGTCATCCCATTGGCTGAAGGCCTGCTGTTGGAAAAGCTGTGCACCTACCGCATCAGAGATGACAGCTTTTCTGACAGCTGTCTTGTCGTCCTTTTCACGTCACAGTCTTGCTGGTACCAGGTCCCTTGCTTGCGGGAACCAGGTCCCTTGCAAACTTCTATATGAGTTCTTGAAAAGGCTTGCTGGCTGACTTTCTTCTTTGGATGGATGAATATAATATGGTGTTTGTCATGCTAAAAGTATCAAACATAAAGAGTTATTATCCGTTGGACAAACACCCTCCTCCATTCTGATTGGTGTAGTACACTGACGCCTTACCAACCTCTGACGTGACAGCTTTACAGCTGTAACCAATTACGTATCTGATGGAGGAAACTCTGCCTAGTACCAGGTCCCTGCATTAGTGAGATACTGAAACATACAACCTCATCCGCTCTTCTTATTGGTGTAGGATACTGCACTTTTCACCTACCACCTGACATGACAGCTTTTATGACTGTACCCCATTTGTATCTGGACGAGAGCACTCTGCCAGGAACCAGGTCCCCGCATTTGTGAGGATCATCAAAACACCTAGAATATAACATTTTCCCCCTTTTTGATGATAGCACACAAATATACCTCACACTGAGTTTATCATTCATCTTATTGTCAGCAGTTCCAATAACAAGGATTTGGTTCCTTGTTAGATCGATAAGTTTGTTAAATCATCAAAACTTCATATCAAGTTCGAGCTATCATCTTAACTCAGCTTCGAACTAACATTTTCCCCCTTTTTGATGATAACATAATTATTCACCAGTTCCCCCTATCAAAAAGAATTCTTAGGGTAACTTGAGTTCATCATCTCGAAGTTTGTCAACTCATCAAAATATCAACATAGCATTTTCCTCCTTTTTGATGATGACATACTTATTCATCAGTTCCCCCTATCAAAAAGAATTCTTGGGGTAACTTGAGTTCATCATCTCGAAGTTTGTCAACTCATCAAAATATCAACATAGCATTTTCCTCCTTTTTGATGATGACATACTTATTCATCAGTTCCCCCTATCAAAAAGAATTCTTGGGGTAACTGGAGTTTAATCATCCCTAAAGTTTGTCAAATCATCAAAACATCAACATATCATCTTCCCCCTTTTTGATGATGACAAACATCTTCTTCCGCCTATCGACAGGACCAGGTCCTCATCAGGTAGCAAGCAGCAAGCATTTATTCCCCCTATTAGTATGACCTATTTCTTCAAGTAGCTACCATTGATTCCTCCTATCAATGTGACCATGTGTTCTTCAAGCAGTTATAACACTATTGATCTCATACCTTACCTTAACAACTTTCCCCCTGCTCCCTTTTCATAGTCATTAAAAGAGTTGATTGCTTCAGGTAGGATCCATTCAAGAAGGTTTTAGCATTTCCATCATCATCTTGATTAATTCGGCCAGATTTTTATGAGCTTCAAGATGTTTCCTGATCCACAAGAGTTGAACCCATCCAGCTGCACTTGCTACATTTATTGCCTCAGTTGATGAAAGAGCAATTGAATCTTGCCTTTTAACAAAGCTTCTCTTCACACAATATCTCATAGATTGCCTCAAAGATGACATCATCAATATGTACCTGAATGATCAACAGTTCCTTGCATATTGAATTCAAAGAGAAGAGTTTTTGACATTTTTACCTCTCTTGAATACATTGTTGAGGAGCAACTTGGACAACCGATCAGTTTGTTAGGGAATCGGCTATCAGAGTTTGCTTCTTTCAAACTGAGTTTGATTAGCTTCTTCATTCTCACCTTCAAAATTCACATTATCAGTTTGAACTGCATCATCTTTGTTCAGCACTGTCTAGAAGACCAGGTCCCTCATCAGGTTCATCATCTGCATCATCTTCTTTGAGATTGTTGGATTCATGAGGATGTTCTTCAGCAAACTCACTATTTAAACCATCTCTCTGATTCTGAAGCAACTCTTCTATCTCAGAAACTTCTTTCTTTGCAACTTCTGAAATCTTCTGGACTCATCAATAAACACATGACCATTTTTAGTATACCCCTGATAAGTCTTGCTGGAGGAAGAGTGTACCATAATTATTCTTTTATCAATGTTGAGATCAAACTTCTCATTATCATCATTTTGGTCACAAACATGTACCATTTATCACTTCAGTCGAAAGATTCTTGAAAGATTCAAAGTCTGCATATTTCACCTGAAGGAGGTCTGATCTGCTTTCCTTAACATCATCGTCACAACCTTTGTCATTTGCAAATATCATTTTATGCATACTTGGACCAGGTCCCCTGACACAGGTTTGTGCAACAAAGCAACAATCATGAACACGTCTCCTTAATCATACCTCAGCATTCATACCTTGAGCACTAAGTTCAGTGAGACTATCACAATGAGCAGTAAACAGATCAGCAATATACATGTTCTTGCATCTCTTTTCTATCAAAATCATCGCCCGAGAGAGCAAGTTTGTGACAAAACAGTTATCTGATAAGAGCTTAGCTTCATTTCATTCATCACAAATCTACACCAATAATGTAGCGTTTCTTGCCATTCGCCAAAAGAGACACCTCCACCTTGAAGTGTCTTGAGAGAGAGGAAGTTTTGTAACCTTCTTAGTCTTGTTTTTTTTTTTTTTTTTTTTTTTTAGCATCTGCTATATATAAACAAACACCGACTGCTTCCTCTCTTCTGCACCAGAATTACTTGTTAGACTTAGGAACCCACTTCAAACAGAGTTCCCAATAACTGTCAAAAGGCTTAACAAGAAACCTTCCTGTCCAAGGGGGCAAAGTGTTCTTGCTAAAACGATAGCGAGGACCAGGTCCCTTGTGCTTCTTTTCCACATTACTGTCGGATCTGACAAATTTAGCATGAAGACTAGGTCCCCTCTTCTGCAAGTTCTTCTGTTGGCCATACACAGGACCAGGTCCCTTCTTCAGTTTATTCCGTGGTTTGGAATAGTTTGATGAAATTTCTCCACAATCTTTAAACGCAGGACAGTCTCTTTTGCAGCTCAGATCTCCTTTTATGTTGTTTCCTTGACCGAGTATATTTGTAAGGATCTTAGAGGAATTAGTCCATTTGAGGGAATTTTCAAGTTCCTCTTTTACACGGACCAGGTCCCTCTCCAATGCATGATTTCTCTCGAAAGCCACTTTGATCTTCATTTCAGCAGTATGCAGCTTATTTTCAAGGTCCAACTGCAATCTGCTAGCCTCATTCTTTCCTTTGAAAATTGTAGTAGTCGCCCCTTTTATCTTTTCCTTTAGTTCTAGATTTTCTGTTTCTAGAACAACCATTTGACTTTCAATATCAGATATTTGGGCAACTAAAGCAATTTTTCCATCTTGAAAGATGTCTAGGTTGTTGTTTACGAGATCCTTCTCATCTTTCATCTCACTTATCAAATCAAGTAATACAACAGCCAACTTTCTCAACTTACTAGTAGAAAAGGTATTCAAGTTTTGCTTGAAATAAGATAGAGTTACCTTTTCATCAAAATCTTCCTCGTCTGACTTTGCCATAAAACCATTATCTGTGTTTTCAGAATCATCTGAATCACTTGAGGATTTTTCCCATGCAGCCATTTCTCTTTTTACTGCCCCGAAGAAGACTTCTCTTCTGCTTATCTTGGGACAGACCTGGTCCCCTTCTTTGTCTTTACCATCTGTAGTCTTGACAATAGGAACAGGTTCTTCAAGGAACATGAGCTCATCTGTGATGTTGAAGAATCTGGTGCGCACTTCATGAATGAGTTCACCATCATCCATGGTGAAATCTTCTAACTGAGTAGAAAAGAGATCTAGCTTAGATTTCCTTATTTCCTCAGTGCCCTCATAAGTTATTTCTAACAGATCCCAAATTTCCTTGGCTGATTCACAAGATGAAATCAGATCGTATTCATTTATACTAAGGCCACACATCAATAGCTTCCTTGCTTTATGATTTTTCTGGACTAACAGTCTGTCAGAGTCATTATATTGTCTTCTAGTTTTGGGAATGACTCTTGTGACCTCTCCATCTTTAACCTCCATAGTTGGCATATAAGGACCTTTACATATGACATCCCATACTTCACTGTCCTCAGCCATGAGATAGTCTCTCATCCGAATCTTCCAATATTTATATAGCTTACTATCAAACAAAGGAGGTCTTGCGGGAGACTGATTTCTTTGCTTATTTAGTAGTGACGCCATTTCTCGCAGGAACTTCTCTCTTGGTGTTAACCAGATAGAGAGCACCTGCTCTGATACCACTTGTTGGAATATGTGCGACCACTACCAGTCAACGGACCAGGTCCTTTGACACAGCAAGAACAGTGCGGAAGATTAAACAATATAAAGAACACAACACAAGCAGTTTACGTGGAAACCTCCTTGCTCAAGGGAGTAAAACCACGACCTGTTGCACAGGATTTACAACCGTCTTCACTAATCTTCTCAAGCAAAAGCGAAACCCGGTTACAATCAATGTGAGAAAAAGTTATTAATCTCACGATCAAGTAATCTACCTATTACTTGAAGAGCCTAAGCGGATACAACACCGCCCACTAAACCACCTAACTCTAGATGACTTAGAATTTGACTAAGCAACAAACAAATGTTGCCCACTAAATCAGTTAACCTTAACTGATTTAGACTTTTAAAACCCAAAACAAATATCTGAATCCTTTATAGATTAGGAACAGATTTACAATGTAAGCACATAGACACAAAGCTCTAAATACAACAAAGATTCTTCTTTACTCTATCAGGTCCTTCTGTTGAGTTGAGCAATGTTCTTCCTTGAAGATGGCCTTCTGTTCAGCTTGTGAATTTTCAGAGAAAATCCAAGTTTAATTTGCCAAGTCTTGAATTTGTGTTTGTTGGAAAGAGATAATATAAATTCCCACAAATTCGTTGAAGTCATCCCATTGGCTGAAGGCCTGCTGTTGGAAAAGCTGTGCACCTACCGCATCAGAGATGACAGCTTTTCTGACAGCTGTCTTGTCGTCCTTTTCACGTCACAGTCTTGCTGGTACCAGGTCCCTTGCTTGCGGGAACCAGGTCCCTTGCAAACTTCTATATGAGTTCTTGAAAAGGCTTGCTGGCTGACTTTCTTCTTTGGATGGATGAATATAATATGGTGTTTGTCATGCTAAAAGTATCAAACATAAAGAGTTATTATCCGTTGGACAAACACCCTCCTCCATTCTGATTGGTGTAGTACACTGACGCCTTACCAACCTCTGACGTGACAGCTTTACAGCTGTAACCAATTACGTATCTGATGGAGGAAACTCTGCCTAGTACCAGGTCCCTGCATTAGTGAGATACTGAAACATACAACCTCATCCGCTCTTCTTATTGGTGTAGGATACTGCACTTTTCACCTACCACCTGACATGACAGCTTTTATGACTGTACCCCATTTGTATCTGGACGAGAGCACTCTGCCAGGAACCAGGTCCCCGCATTTGTGAGGATCATCAAAACACCTAGAATATAACAGGAAGTATTGAAGAAAATCATTATAGGTCATCAGTAAAACATGAGGACTCACTGAAAGTGGTATTGTGCTTATCAGAGTATATACTAACCGCGACATGAAGAATGTGCATAAAATTTATATTGTCAAACAATAGAGACAAAAAAGTATACAGTCAAGTACTTGAAATGTACCGAGTATGAATAACATGTATAAAACACGATATTTGAACATGATGAGTCTGTAAAACATGTTGGTTTAATGACAAACTAAACATAACATGACAACTGGTGATCTGAAATACATGGTACAAGGCCATGCAATATCTGGAAACTTACCAATTTGTGAGAGGTATACTAATAACCCTCATAAACCACCTGAGCTACTTGTTAATGTAAGGATCATGATATATGAGTTAAGATGGATCCACTAGCTAATCGATCCTAGTCCTACTCGGTGTTAAGTAAGGCTGGCAATTGGACAGGATTTTGGCCGGTTCCGTCCGATTTTGGTTCAAATCTCGTATCAGTAAATCATGTACCAGTTGAACCAGTAAGGAACCGATCTTATAGGATACCAAAACAAGTATCAAAACTGAATTCAATTTTTTATCCGATTGATTCGATTTGGTAAGACCTGATTCCGGCCCGATTGATCCGGTTCAACAGTTAGTTTCCCATTTTATTTTTGTAATGTCAACTTTAGAAATAGCCGTTGGGCTGGTACCAAAACGACTCAGATTTTCCCGCACCCTTCTCTAACCCCTTAACACTATAAATATACTCATATTCTTTCATTTAAATCACAAATTCACAAACTATTTCATTAACATCTTACAAAATCTCTCAATTTTCAATGTCTCATAACTTCATAATTATTTTGTGTTATTAACTTGGAGTTTGGATTTCAGAGATCTATTTCAATTAAATAGGAAGCTTCAATTCAATCTCTCAATTCCAGCTTTGGTTATACATCTACTTTTACGTAGACGTTCGGTATATTCGTTCCAACTTTAATTTTTTATTTATTTATTAATTAAGTCATTTTATTTTTTGGTTATATTATCTTGCTTGTTTTTCATTATATTTAATTATTTTAAACTTGAACATGAATACGAAAAGTAATAGTGATAAAAGATCAATGTCAAAAAGAAAAAATAATAGGGAAGAAGAAGTAGTTCTAGTTCTAAACATTTGTCACCTATATTTAGAATTAATACTAATGATTATACTCATGTTGATGAAGCTTCTATTATGTCACAACCTATTGAATTTAATTTCAAAAATGAAGTAGATCATGAGACTTTAGATAGATGTTTAATAATTTTGAGGAATAATTATATGTGGAAGTAGAATTAGATTACGAAGATGATGAGACCCCTATCCCTACTAGTCCGGCTACCTAATTATCATAACAAGATGAAATCCTCCCTTTACCTACTTTTTCAAAGGCTGTTGTACGTGTTAAAAGCTATAGATCTATATAAAACATATAAAACTATGAAAAAAAATATTTCAATAGTTGAACCTTCATCTTGTAGGCCTAGAATTGATGATACAAATGATTTTATGGATAATTATCTTGAGCTTGAATCATCTAACAATAATGATTGATTTATATTTCAATCAAACATGAAAAAAGGTTAGGCGTGGAAAATGAGAATTTCAAGCTCAAATATTAGTACGGTGGAAGAATCGTGAAAATCAATTTCCTACCCTTGGTAGGGTTGTTCGAGATGTGCTAGCGATTCAATCATCATTTGTTGATTCAGAGCAAGCCTTTAGTACAGCGAGATTTATGATTGGAGATCATCGATATTCATTAGCAAATGATAGTTTAGAAGTATCAGTGTTGTTTAGAGATTGGGTCAATACCGAAATACTGGACTATCACAATTAAGTAGCCAAATAGAAGACGAAATAGATGAAATATTTTGTGATAATAGTGATAATGACAAGGAAGCAATGGAAGAACATCAACAAAACAAGTTCCAAAAAATATTTCTTTTGAAATGATACAAAAGTTACGAAGAGATTTTCAAAAAAGTTTCAATTCTTAGTATAATAATTAATACCCAACACCTAGATTAAAGGTCATTCATTTGATTAGTGAATTAAAGTTGCTGAAGGTGGTCTATAACCGGGTCTTCGGTCTATGAAACCTTATACAATCCGTAAAGTCCCTCGTAAATCTAGGTTCTGAAAAATTTATTTTGAAGTCTATTCCATGGATTACATTCACAGTTCGTGAACCGTTTTTATGGTCGTACATGTCATTATTAAAATCCAAATTCTACAAACTTTAGAACATTTTCTACAGTTGTCTAAATTTTCTGGAAAAGCCATATTTGAGGTGTTACAATATTTTTCCTTTGGGAAATTTTATCCTTGAATGCTGTCCAACTAGGCGTGAAAAGAGGAGAGAAGAATCTAATAACTGATTCTAAAAGCTAAACACAAGGAGTGTCTGACTCTGTAGCTAGTAAAATATGAAGTTTAAAATTGATTTAATTTCATGAATGTCCATGTATACTTTAGTCATGAGAAATAGCTGAAACACATGAATCTGAAAGAGTACTAAGAACAAACTATTACCTTATGAAAAGTATCATTGAAAAACATAAAATGAAGATCAATTATGCAGAAGAAACTAATAATCATTATGGTCACATAAACCCTAGTTCAGGGTAAAAAAAATCATAATTTGAGACATTTAGAGCCTGTTTGGCTCAGCTTAAAAGCTGGTCAAACTGACTTAAAAGCTGATTTTTGACTTATTTAGCTGTTTGGCAATACTGAAAATAACTTATTTTAAGTTAAAAAAAACTTATTTTAAGCCAAAAGTTAAAAGCTGGGGTAGAGGTGCTTTTCTTTTTTTAGCTTATAAGTTGTTTTAAGTTGACCATATTTTTATGTGTTTGCCCTTAATATTTTTATACAATCTCCAAATTACAACATAATCCTAACATCTCTTTCTTCCATTTTTCCCTTTTCACGTTTGGCATAGCAACTTCAGCACTTTTATCCAAGCACATAACTGCTTATTTTAAAAATAAGTTTCAGCACTTTCAAAAGTACTTTTTTAAAGCTGCTTTTATTAAGCCCATCCAAACGGGCCCTTAGATTTTTTTTTTTGGAAAAATCAATGGGAAAAAAGAAGCCGTTTATAAAGTTTTCACATGCCTTGAGAGAAAAGACTTGGAACATGGATCCTTGTTCTTGTGTTTGGAGAGAAGAAATTGGATTCGAGAGAATGAAGAGGTTAGGTTACTTACCAATCACTTAGAATATAAAGAGTGGAAGAAAACACAATTAAAACTGCTGAACAATCTCTACGAAGGCATCTATGGAGAGTAGTTCCTTTTACGAACCGTAGAAGCATGTCCATAGAAAATATATAGAATTCTTGAGTTTTGGAACCTTGAACCACGAAACCCTTATACGATCCATAGAGTGTCCGTACTTGTCGTTCTTAGAATGTCAATGTTCAGCATCTGAGGAAGGGTCTACGAGACCCAAACCATGACTCCTAGTCCATTACACAATCCGTGCAAAAATTAAAGTAACCAATAGATCGAATCAGAAAAGATGTTATCGGATTGTTGCTATTGGTTTAACATGTTTTCAATGGTTTTATACAAAAAAAAATTTGTTGAGCTAATAGTGTATAGTTCAAAAGTTAGTTATTAGTTAGTTAAAAATCTGTTACAAAAGTTTGTTATGATTAATTGTAGTTAGATATTTTAACTAGTCTAGTTAGTTAGTTGA
Source organism: Solanum habrochaites (assembly GCA_027704765.1). NCBI lineage: Eukaryota > Viridiplantae > Streptophyta > Magnoliopsida > Solanales > Solanaceae > Solanum > Solanum habrochaites. The sequence goes on from JAKWJA010002496.1 coordinate 45,636,094, forward strand.
TCAACATCTATATATAGTGATGTATAGGTATTAATGTATAGTTACTGCATTCATAAAATTCTAATAGAAGATTCTTCTTCTTCTTCTCTTGGCCTACTGTTTTTATCAGTTTGTGCACCATTTTTGGTGCTTTCATGGTATCAGAGCTTTGGTTTGCTCATGCGATTGTTTAGCTTTCAGTGCAGTAGAAGAATTGAGATACTGTATTGTCCTAGAAGCTACTGAAGATCGCAATCACAACACCAATTAATCATGCCGACTGAGTCTTCAACCAGTGGTACAGTTCAAGGAGGAACTACAATGGTGGATTCTCATCATCCACTTTTCTTGCAGTCATGTGATACTCCAGGTAGTTATCTAGTTTCAATTCAACTTTCTGGATCAGAAAATTACTCATTATGGAGTAGATCTATGAAGATAGGTCTTCTAGGTAAAGGGAAAATAGGATTTATTGATGGAAAATGCAGTAAGGATAAATTCAATTCTTCTCTACATGATCTATGGGAAAAATGCAATGCTATAGTGCTATCATGGATAATGATTTCTGTAAGTAGGGAATTATTGAGTGGAATAGTCTATGCAAGTAGTGCTCAACAAGTGTGGACAGATCTAAGAGAGAGATTTGACAAAGTTGATGGGTCTAGAATCTTTTATCTGCATAAGGAGATTGCTACACTACAACAGGGGCTTATGTCTGTTTCTAGCTACTTTTCTAGGCTTAAGGAATTGTGGATGGAATATGATTCATTGATGCCTTGTCCTGGCTGTGCCTGTGAGAGTTCTAAGACCTATGTAGAGCATTTTGAGTATCAGCGACAGATGCAATTTCTCTTAGGTCTAAATGAATCTTATAATCAATCTAGAAGTCAGATTATGATGCTTGATCCAGCACCAGGTGTAAACAAAGCCTATTCTCTTATAATGGCTGAAGAAAGTCAGAGAATCCTTGGTAAATCGAGCACAACAGGGAATGATAACTCTGTTTCAGCTAATGTTGGTGGAATAAATGAGACTATGGCATTTTTTAGCAATGATAAAGGACACATGCTAAGATCAGGATCTACTTCACAGTCAGTGTTTAATCCTCCTATAGGAGCTGTTTTTAGACCTAATCAGAAACAATTTAACAGTAATAATACTCTCTACTGTGACTATTGTAACTGGAAGGGTCATGTTCGAGCTAATTGTTACAAGTTACATGGATATCCTGCTGATTGGAAAGGGAAAAGGAGAAACAATACTGCTTCTACATCAGCTAATCATGTAGGATTCAACAATACTCCTGGTTTGCCTATGCATCATCAAAATACAACTGATGAGTCCTATTCATCTAAGATTCAACCTACTGTATCTTCTGGTGTTTCTTCTCATCAGCAGCAGTTGCACTCCCATCAACAACAATTCCATCCTCATTTTTCTCCACAACAGTATATGCAGCTTTTGAAACTGATTGAGCCAGAGAATGCCAAGAGTAATTGTGATAATGCTACTGCACATGCTTCAGGTATAGGCACTTCTCTTATTCCTGATGCTGAAAAATGGATCATTGATACAGGTGCATCCAAACATATGGTGCACAATTTAGATATGTTAACACAGTGCAGTTCTTTAGATAAGAATGTGTGTAACAAAGTACATCTACCTACTGGTCGTTTTGCACATGTTAGTCACATAGGATTTTCTCAAGTGTTAGGAGGAGCTAAGATCTCAAATGTGCTACACATTCCTGAATTTCACTATAATCTTTTGTCTGTATCCATGCTTACAAAGGAATTGAACTGCTGTGCTATGTTTTATCCTGATCATTGTGTTTTCCAGGACCTCTCAAATGGGAATGTGAGGGGGACTGGCACACTGGAGAATGATCTATATGTGATTCATGTTGATACTCAGTTGCAGACTCAGGGAACTCAAATAAAGTCTTTACAAACTCAAGCTACAACTGCTAATGTGGTTTCTTCTCACAGACCTTCAAATTTGACTCTGTGGCATCAAAGATTGGGTCACTTACCTGTTAGTGTACTAAGAACACTTAGTTGTTGCAAGCATATGTCTTCTTCCTTTATTGATATATGTACTGTTTGTCCTCTTGCTAAGCAAGTCAGATTACCTTTTCCTTTAAGTACCACTACTACATCAGCTTGTTTTCATATATTACATGCTGATGTATGGGGTCCCTATCGAGTTCCTACTCATGATAATAAGAGATATTTTCTTACTTTGGTAGATGATTACTCTAGATATACTTGGTTTTTTTTGTTGAACTCTAAGTCAGAGGTTATTGTAGTCTTACAGAACTTCTTTCAAATGCTTGGCAATGTTTTTTCTAGTACTATCAAAGTGTTGAGATCTGATAATGGTTGTGAGTTCTTCAATTCTCAAGTTTCTGCTTTACTTGCAACATTGGGTATATTGCATCAGAGTTCTTGTACTTATACTCCACAACAAAATGGGGTTGTAGAGAGAAAACATAGACATATTCTTGAGATGGCCAGGTCTTTGAGATTTCAATCTTCTCTTCCTCTCAAATTTTGGGGAGAGTGTGTTCTTACAAGTGTGTACTTAATCAACAGGATACCTTCTAAAATTCTTAAGGGTAAAACTCCTTATGAACTGTTGTATAAAACTCTTCCTTCTCTTGATCATATCAGAGTGTTTGGTTGTCTTGCATTTGCTTCTGAGGTAAAAAAGATAGACAAATTTGCTTCTAGAGCTGTTCCAGCTGTATTTCTTGGTTATTCTAGTCTTCAAAAAGGCTACAAACTTTATGGTTTATATACAAAAACTTTCTTTGTTAGTAGAGATGTTGTGTTTCAAGAATCTATTTTTCCTTTTCAAAATCTAAATTCTTCTAGTTCTTCACTTTTTCCTGTGTTCCAATTCACAGAAGATACTTCTCCAGATCAGTCTCTCACCATGTCTTTTGATTCCTCTATAAATTCTAACTCCAGTTCATCTGAATCCATATCTCCACTACCCATTCCTCCACCAGAAACTGTTAGTCTTAGAAAATCTTCTAGACTAACTAAACCTCCTATATGGATGACTGATTTTATTACTCCCAAGTCTAAGTCTGCTTGCTTATATCCTGTCTCCAATCATGTGTCATATACTCTTCTTTCTACTTCCTATGATGCTGCACTTACTGCTTATTCTTCTGTCTCTGAGCCTACATCATTTACTGAGGCTTCCTCACATCCTCAATGGGTTGATGCCATGAAGGCTGAAATCAGTGCTTTGGAGGCTAATCACACATGGAGCATTGTTGATCTGCCTCCTGGCAAGCATCCTATTGGTTGTAAATGGGTGTTTAAAGTCAAATATTTGGCCTCAGGAGCTGTTGAGAGGTACAAGGCTCGACTAGTTGCCAAGGGGTTCAGTCAGAAGGAGGGTATTGACTATACTGAAACTTTTTCTCCTGTTGCAAAAATGGTTACAGTTCGATCAGTGTTGGCTGTTGCTGCTGCTAAACATTGGCCTATATTTCAGATGGATGTTCATAATGCTTTCCTACAGGGTGATCTTCTTGAGGATGTCTACATGGTGATTCCTCCTGGTTTTAGTAAGGCTGAGACCTCTAAAGTGTGTAAGCTTCACAAATCACTGTATGGCCTCAAGCAGGCTCCTAGACAGTGGAATCTGAAGTTAACTGAGGCATTACTTCAACTTGGATTTGTTCAAAGTCACTATGATTACTCTTTGTTTACTAAGCAGACTGGTTCCTCTTTGATTGTCGTACTTGTGTATGTGGATCATCTTCTTGTTACTGGAAGTTGTGAGTCTTTAATTGTACAAACAAGGACTGATCTTCAGCTCAAGTTCAACATGAAGGATTTGGGAGAGTTAACTTTCTTTCTTGGCATTGAATTTGCTAGGTCCAAGGAGGGGTATGTTATGAGTCAACGCAAATATGCTTTGGAACTTATTTCAGAGATGGGACTAAGTGGTGCAAAACCAGTTAACACTCCAATAGATCCTAATGTAAGGTTGACTTCTATTGAATATGATTTATATGTGCACGGTGATTCAGGAGTTATACAAGAAGATAAACCTTTGAAGGATATTGGAAGATATCAAAGGTTGGTAGGTAGATTACTATATCTCACCATGACCAGAATAGATATATCATTTGCTGTCCAAGTTCTGAGTCAGTATATGCATGCTCCAAAAGAATCTCACATGGAAGCAGCTCTCCGGGTAGTCAGATATATTAAAACAGCTCCAGGGTTAGGTCTGTTTATGCCTTCACAAAGCTCAGAATTACTTACAGCCTACTGTGACTCAGATTGGGGTACTTGTATGCAAACAAGAAAATCTGTCACAGGTTATCTTGTGAAATTTGGTGATGCTGTCATTTCCTGGAAGTCGAAGAAACAAGAAACTGTTGCTAGAAGTTCTGTAGAAGCTGAGTTTAGGAGTATGGCATCAGCAGTAGCTGAAATTACATGGCTTATTGGATTATACAAGGAGTTAGGAGTCAATATTAAATAACCAGTCAATCTATTTTGTGATAGCAAAGCAGCAATTCAGATTGCATCTAATCCTATCTTTCATGAACGAACTAAGCATTTTGATATAGATTGTTATTTTGTTAGAGAAAAGATATTACAGCATATGATCAAGACACAACATGTATCAACAAAAGATCAACTAGCAGATTTGCTTACTAAAGGACTTTGGAAAGCTTCACATCTACATTTAATGTCCAAGCTGGGAGTGAAAGATATCTTTCAGCCATCAGCTTGAGGAGGGGTGTTGAGCTAATAGTGTATAGTTCAAAAGTTAGTTATTAGTTAGTTAAAAATCTGTTACAAAAGTTTGTTATGATTAATTGTAGTTAGATATTTTAACTAGTCTAGTTAGTTAGTTGATCAACATCTATATATAGTGATGTATAGGTATCAATGTATAGTTACTGCATTCATAAAATTCTAATAGAAGATTCTTCTTCTTCTTCTCTTGGCCTACTGTTTTTATCAGTTTGTGCACCATTTTTGGTGCTTTCAAAATTATTGGGCTATTGAGTAAATCGATTATTTATTATAATTGTAATACTTTACTACTTTATCCTTCACAAATATTAAATTTTAGTTATAATTTAACACAACTATAGACACTACAATCTACATAATTAAATATTGTCTTTCTTGGTTCACTATATCAAACATTTACAACTGAGAAGTTGTATATTTATTTCATGAGCATTTTTAATAGGGTAAACCAAAATCGAACTGGCAACAATAAAAAATCAATAAAAAAGATCTTATTGTTTGTTATTGATTTAGCATATTTAAAAACTGAAAACTGATGAACCGAACCGATAATACATAAAATCAAACCAAAGCGACCGATGCACACTCCTAGTATTATGGACCCACTCTTAGTTCTTAGACCTAATTTCTGGTTTTATGAATTCTTATCTACAGATCAGGTTTACGAGCCGTCCATCCACATACGACATGTAAACCTTGTCTGTAGATCCCAATATTCCGCGGACTTTAAGTTTTTTGGCAGAAAATTTCCTGCTATGAGCTAAGGGTCTTTTGGGATGTTACAACAAGGCACTACAAAGGCAGTGCCATAGCGGGTATATTCCCACTATGGTGGAATAATCTAAGCTGGGATCAAATTCAAATTACAAATATTTATCGTGTCACCAAAATTTACTTTGACAATATTTCAAAAAATTTTGTGATTTCTCGAGGTGCCTTTTGAATAATGACAAAAATAGGTTGTTACTTTTCCACTTAGCCAAAATCTAATCTATTGATGTTCTAAACCCTTTAAATTAAGATTCATGGAACATTCACATTATGAGAGGAATAAATTAGCAGATGTACTACCTAAGAATACTGGGTTCTTGCTCCTAAAAAGTTTTAAACATGTAGCTTATAAAGATTTAAGTATAACTTTATAATATTTTAAATGTACAAACATATTAATGACTCCCTTGTTACCCATACAGTATTCAATTCATAAACTATTTGCATTTGAAAGAGAAGAGCTAAAAAGTGGTGAATTTTAACGATAGTGGAGAACCATTTTTACAATAGATGAATTTTGGGAAAAACAATATGTTTGTTGGTTCATAATGATGGATATTATGAAATTTGAAAGATCATGTCACTAGGTAAAATCTTATAAGATTGACATTACAAATAGGTCACTATAATAGCACGTGTGCAAGACAACTCCCAAAGGCATGCCTCCTCCAACCCACAAAGAAATCATATGGGTCTACCACTTTTACATTGTAAACCAAAATTATAGACAAACCAACAAAAAAAAGTGGATTAGTGGGCCGTAGTTTGTTTCTCTTTTTCTTGATAGGTTAAAACATCAAAGCCATATATATAAATAATTTCCTCAGTGTGTCATTAGTGTATTGACATTCAACACATTGTGAATTATCACGATATTAAAATACATGTTTATGATGAATCATGATGAATGAACCAAACTTTACCTTTGGAGTAAAATTATCTTGTCGGTTACCAATTATTTAACCAATTAATATTAGAAGACTAAATGCCGCTCACATTTTTTTATTAAAATATCGCAATAATTAGGACTTAACTTATTCTACCCATTTAAGAAATATCAAAGGTGTTTCTAAATCAAAACATTAGTACAAATTAATAAGTCTCTTTGGCAATAAGTATTTTTTTCTGCTTATACTAATTTTTTTTTTTTGAGTAAAACCAATGTATTCTATCCTTTATATTATTCTTTTCTAACATTTGAAATAACTTTCATAAAATAAGATAGAGAGGGAAATCAGAATGTGAGCGATGAGTATTCCTCAACTCCAACTCTAAAGCCTAAAGGCATGGATTCGAGTAACCAAAAAGAGTAAAATAAGATAAATTTTTTCAGGAAAGATATATATCAAAGAAGTCTTGTCATAAAATAAAATATCTAACCCTTTTCATTTCATTTGTGGGATTATCCTTTCTTGGAATTTGGAATTTATGTTCTTTTCAAATAGATTTAAGGAAATTTAGTTATTTTAATTTAAAAATTATTTATTTACATTTATTCAATATGTTTAACAATCGCCTACTTTTAATTCTAATAATTCTATTCAATATGTTTAACAATCGCCTACTTTTAATTCTAATCCTAATTCTATCTAAACACACAATTATTTAATTGTGAAATTTATGCTTGTGCTTTAATAGTTGATGTATTACACAATTTAAATTAGTTAAACCAAATGGACTTCTCTAATAAAGGCAAAAACCTAACTACGGAAACAAGAAATTTTAGCGAGGTAGGCTTTTGAAAGGATAATATCTAATTGGTTGAAGAAATTTAAAGAACATAATTATTGGATCTTATGCAAACTTGTTTATACAAAACGATAAAGTAGATCTATTGATTTGGAAGTTTGAGTTAAATCGAATAATTGAAATCAAATTGATAAGATTAACATGAGAATGTTGGATGTCTAGTTTGAAGTTGATTTGGAAGAATTTTGGAATTAAAACGTGTTCATAAAATTTATATACAACAAGTTATGGATCAAGATTTTAATTTGTTCACAAATCTTAATGAATTACTCATTTTAGCTAAAATACTAGTAATTATTACGGGTGGCAAATAGATTATTTAAGCAAGTTAAAATGAGATGAATTAAGGTCTGATCCTGACCAAAACTTGCTTGGACCAAGTTTGTTTCGGATTCTTAAGAAATTTTACCATATTTAATGAAATTAGGAGCATGTTTGACATTGTTGTTAAAAAATATTTATTTTAAAAAATACTTATGTTTGGTTATTTTTTAAAACGCTTTTTAAAGACAAATAATTACGAGAAAGGATAAATATCAATATATTTTTAATAATAAATTTATTTTATAGAGGGAAATTTTAAATATCTAACATAATTTTTTTAAATATTAATTAAATTAAGATATACATAGTCAAATTTTCAATCAATATTATACATAAATAAATAAGAAAATAAATTAATATTGATATAAACTTACATATACATTGTTGTTACCTTTTTATAATCCTACAAAATGATACGTAAACAATTTTAAATATCTAACATAATTTTTTTTAATATTAATTAAATTAAGATATACATAGTCAAATTTTCAATCAATATTATACATAAATAAAGAAGAAGATAAATTAATATTGATATAAACTTACATATACATTGTTGTTACCTTTTTATAATCCTACAAAATGATACGTAAACAATTTTAAATATCTAACATAATTTTTTTTAATGTTAATTAAATAAAGATATACATAGTCAAATTTTCAATCAATATTATACATAAATAAATAAGAAAATAAATTAATATTGATATAAACTTACATATACATTGTTGTTACCTTTTTATAATCCTACAAAATGATACGTAAACAATTTTAAATATCTAACATAATTTTTTTAATGTTAATTAAATTAAGATATACATAGTCAAATTTTCAATTAATATTATACATAAATAAATAAGAAAATAAATTAATATTGATATAAACTTACATATACATTGTTGTTACCTTTTTATAATCCTACAAAATGATACGTAAACAATTTTAAATATCTAACATAATTTTTTTTAATATTAATTAAATTAAGATATACATAGTCAAATTTTCAATCAATATTATACATAAATAAATAAGAAAATAAATTAATATTGATATAAACTTACATATACATTGTTGTTACCTTTTTATAATCCTATAAAATGATACGTAAACAATTTTAAATATCTAACATAATTTTTTTTAATATTAATTAAATTAAGATATACATAGTCAAATTTTCAATCTATATTATACATAAATAAATAAGAAGATAAATTAATATTGATATAAACTTACATATACATTGTTGTTACCTTTTTATAATCCTACAAAATGATACGTAAACAATTTTAAATATCTAACATAATTTTTTTTAATTTTAATTAAATTAAGATATACATAGTCAAATTTTCAATCAATATTATACATAAATAAATAAGAAAATAAATTAATATTGATATAAACTTACATATACATTGTTGTTACCTTTTTATAATCCTACAAAATGATACGTAAACAATTTTAAATATCTAACATAATTTTTTTTAATGTTAATTAAATTAAGATATACATAGTCAAATTTTCAATCAATATTATACATAAATAAATAAGAAAATAAATTAATATTGATATAAACTTACATATACATTGTTGTTACCTTTTTATAACCCTACAAAATGATACGTAAACAATTTTAAATATCTAACATAATTTTTTTAATGTTAATTAAATTAAGATATACATAGTCAAATTTTCAATCAATATTATACATAAATAAATAAGAAAATAAATTAATATTGATATAAACTTACATATACATTGTTGTTACCTTTTTATAATCCTACAAAATGATACGTAAACTAATATCTAAAATATAAAATAACCATATGTAAACATAAAATAAAATTTAAAGTATTACAAAAAATAAAAATAAAATTTTTGAATGAAATTTAATCAAATTTATAAGATATTTTAATTAATTAATAATAGATGGATTAATAAATATGTATATATGAAAAAGATATTTAATCTTGAAAAAAAATATTTTTTTACTTTTGCTTTTTTTAACAAGCAGAGAAACAGTTTTACTGATATACCGCCTACACTTCTCTAAAAAAAAAATTCCTTCTTAAAATTAGTGCTTTTAATATCTCAATAGTAATATCAAACTGACTTTAAATTAAGGCCAGCAATTTAAATTTTATGGCAAACACGTGTATGTAACCTTTTTGAGAGGAAAATCTTTACCTAAAGATGAGGCTATTGAAAAAGCTCTGACTTGTAATGAGAAGTCATATTCAAAAATATAAAATGCATTGACTCAGTGGGATTAAGGAGATGGCTTTTTTTAAGATGGAAAAAAGGACCTTGAAAATGATTGAAAGCCACCCTTCTGTCTATAACACTAAGTTGTTTTTTTTAAATTTTCTTGTACCCTTGTCATCCCATTAGAAGGAAACCTTAACAACCCAATGAACATTTCTTTTTGTACATGGCTCATCTTTTGAGTGGTCGTATACATATTACTCTCAAAAACTACTTTGTCCTCCTTTTTTAAAATCATTCTCTACGCATTTCTATTTTGATTAGATGACATGTTCTTGGTGCCCAAAAATGAAATGTGTGAATGGTAGCATGTATAAATATATATTTGATAGTTAGCTAGGAAGTAAGTTATTTATATAAAAAATTAATATAGTGTTTGATTTACAATTTAGAAATTCATATTACTTATTTATGTATAAGTTGTGAGAAAATTATATGCAATATATTATCCAAGATAAGAAGGTGAAATAAGGCGTACAAAATACACGAATAATTAAACTCTGCACAACTAATTCACGACATAAAATAATACATAAATTCTCTCATATATAACTAATACATGTAGTAGTATTATTACCAGGATAACTCTAACCAGCTATAAATGACCCCCAAGATCTTACATATTTAAGGTAAGTACAAATTCTTCTATTTCAAGAGATATTTACTTAAATTCACGCTAGTTTATAATATTATATTTCTTACCATACTTTGGGTATGGGATACATGTGTATCTCGGATACATGGAGTCAAATTTAGTTGTAATTTATTATAGATACAATGTGTTCAAGTGGATTCACATGTATTTGACTCTCTATATCTCACTCACCTCTCTCCTCTCTCGCTCACCACTCTTTCTCTCTCACTCGTCTCTTTCTCTATTTCACTGTATTTAGTAGTACAAATACATGTATTTAGATGTGTTTGGCTTGAAATCGGGTAAAAACTTATTAATTAGCGAGACAATATATTATTATTTCAAACCTTTAAAAAAATTAGTAAATATAATTATAATATTAATATAATTGAGTAGTTTCTCCTCTTATTTAAATATAGGAGTAATCCATCGGTGGCCATCTAAAGTTGACACAAATTTTCTCTTAGACACTTTAATTAGATTTTGTTCATTTTAGACACCTCATGTCATGTCCCCCTATATCTATTTGTCACTTTTTTAACAATCAACCAAATTTGTAAGGTGTGTGTAACACACTCGCCTAATTACATGTCAGAGTGACGAATTAAATAAATACATGTGGCATATATGTCAAAATAATTTTTAATTAGTGAATTTTGTATTTTGAAAAAAAGGGCAATCACTCAATTCACATGTGTCATTTTTAAAGCCTAAATAATTTTTTAAAAAAACAGTATATCATCTTCTCCAGCACCCCTCCCCCCCCAACCCCAACCCTACCCCCGATTTCCAACTCCTTTCCCACCACTCGATCCCCAAACCCCTCCCCCATCCAAACCATCTTCCTCCATTAGCCCCACCACTCGAACTCCCTCCTCTCCCCCACCCAAATCGTTTTATCGGTGAAATTCTTTCTTTCAAATTTATGATTAGTTCTTCACTTAAGACACAAAACTCTCTTGTTTAATCTTTTTCAATTGTTTTTCTCTACTATTTCTATTTTTTTTCATAAATCAAAATAATAATAGCTTGATCTAATATAATGTTAGGTTGTTTTTGTTTTAACTAATTAACACCATCAAATCTACTTTTCCATGGAAGGAGTTTAAGTTTTGGGAGATGATGCTTAAAAAATGGGGAAAAGGGTGAAAAAATAAAATAAAAATGAATTGAATAAGTTTTTCACGCGCTGGTAGTGAGTGTATCTCACTCACTATGTCATGTCGGCAAAAAGTGTCAATCTGACATAACGAGGCATGACATGAGGTGTTTAGGATGAAAAAGCTTAGTTAAATTGTCTAAGTGAAAATTTGTGTCAACTTTAGGTGGCCACCGATGGGTTAGGCCTTAAATATATTCTTCTTTGTTAACCCATATAAGTTCTTGTTATCCACATATTGTTTAACTTAAGAAAGAAATCAAACCTTCGTGAATGACATTAGATTTTTAAAGTAATTAATTAACCTCAAAAGCACTCGTAATTGAAAAGAGTCGGCTAAAAACTCATTTTAAGACATGCTCTCTAGATTAAAATGCTAACATCAAGAAAAGTATGATATAAAAAAATAGAGAAGAAAAGACCAATATGACCAAAGAAGATGAAGAGAAGATGCTGAAGGTTGCTTTGAAACTTTTTTAAAAGAAAAAAGAAAGAAAGTCGTGCTGCAAAATTTTTAAGAATAGAAGAAAGTTGCGTATATTTTTTTTTTTGAAGAGCTGGATTGTAAATTTCATAGGTAGGATATGCAAAATTCACTTAAATAATAAATTATTTGTGGAGTTAGAATTAGGATTTTATAGTTAGACTAAAATTTAAGTGTTGTGTTTAAGAAAATGATAAAATAAAAGAATTAAGTTAACTAAAATTTAATAAAATATTTATATTTTATTTATAAATAATTATAAAGTTTACATATATAATTTAACGGTTTGGTTATTTTTGCGAATATTTTTTAGTAAAATCAAAACCAAACCAAATAATATCGGTTTTAAAAATTCAAAAATCAAACCTAATCAAACCCAACGAAATATCGATTTTATTAATCGATTTGGTTCGGATTGCGGTTCAATTTGATTGTTTAACCATAACCATGAACAACTCCATCGACAAGGGGAAACAAGTGGGTGCAATTAAATGGCTATTACATTTCCTAGACTTTTGATAAATTTCTTGTTTTATAATTTGAATTTCTTTTTATCAATGTTTCTTTTTCTTTGTTGTCCAATACACGTAATATGTCTTTAAGGGGTATCTAGAGAATATGAAATTTATCTAAATAGAATCAATTTACATGTATATAAATATATTTTATATACTAACAATTTGTTAAATTTAATGTATAATTAATTTTAATATTTTTCAAATATAAATATAACTTAGGTCTTAGGCCTCTGATGGTTAGAAGATTTTGAGTCTTTTCTCTTTAATTAGCATTACTTAATTAGATCTAAAATTTAAAATTATTGTAGCAGCTACTTTATCGAACAATACAACAAACCTGTGAAAATAATCCTATTAAATGTTTAAGATCAAATAATATGATAACAAGATTTTGTACTCTTCTCTTCTTGGTGAAGAATTACAGTGTTTCTTCAAGAACATATTCGCGTAAAAAATATTTTAATAGTAGTATATTTGGAGGTGATATTTTAAAAGTAATTAAAAATTAATTGTAATGACCTAATTCCTTCGTTAGAAAAACAAATTAGGGAATGAATTGAGGTGATAAAGTTATTTGGTAGTGACTTGAAATTTTTCAACGTAAGATCTATGAAAATCTAGTAATGAATGAGAGACCTAATTATGATTTTAATTACATGAGTAGATAATCAATACGTTGAGAAACCCGTATGACTTTACGGAATTGAATTCGGATGAGTAGAACTCTCGAAATTGATCTTGGCGTGTACGGCATTTTCTGAGTGTCGTTGCTTGAAGGTGTGTTGTGAAATGGGATCTTGGAATTATTTCACTGGTTCTGTGCAAGCCGCTAGGGCGAGATTTCTGCGGCCAGGGCGGGGCCGCTGTAGTGGGGTGAGTGTAACTTCTCGAAACTTGAAATAGCTAAGAAACTAAAAATAATCATTTTTAAAAGAAAAGGGAAAATCTGGAAAAAAATCTAAGTTAAGAAAGTGAGATTTGGTCATTTTCAAATTTCCATAACTTCAAGATCAAAATGAGTTAGAGGTGCTTCTAGGTATGGGTGGAAAGATCTTGGATAATCTTTCCAATGCCGCCGAGTTTGCGGAATTTTGATATTGTAAGAGTGAGTTATACCTCTCGGAAGTTGGATTGCTGCATTGAGAAAAGTCTCAATCCGAGTTTAGGGTAGGACAAACTAGTCTTTTCACCGATTAATTTCCTATTTTATTTTTGGGGTTTATTGGGGTAAAAACAAGTCTCAGATCAGTTTGAAGAAGTTAGAATTACACTTAGGGTTTGGAGAAAAGAGAAAAGAAGAAAGAAAGGGAGAGAAGTCAAGAATTCGCCAAGAACGTCAAGCTTTGCGAGTGAAATTAGCCGGGGGTGATCCCTATCATGGTATGTGAGATCCTTTAGTATTGGTCAGTTCAACCACACACCAAACTTGTTTCAATTCAGTGAGCTTTAAATTGGGTGAATGATAAAAAGTAAAGTTCTTGAAGACCATTGTTGAATTCTTGTTGGTTGAGTTGTTAAATGCCTGTTGTTGATTTGATTCGTGTTTCTGGGTTTTGTTTAAGTTAAATCTATTGAGCATTTAAGGTTCTAATGATCCTAAGTGTTTAGGGAAATAACCATGGCAGTTTAGAGGGTTTAGAGATAAAAACGGAGGAAAAAAGTCAATAACGCCTGTCCGTAAGGCCTTAGGGCGCTGCGCCTCCCGTAGCCCCGCAGGACAATCTTTGTCCGTAGGGATTTGGGGTACCACACCATCCAAAGCGCCCCAACTTGGCCTCTGAAGTTTGGGGCCTGGCACCCCACCCTCTCAGAGAGCCAAGGACGCAAGTTCATCTCACTCTTCCCCCATCTTTTCGAGCTAGTTTCTAAGTGATGTACCTACATTTTCTAGTTGATTCTAACACTCTAAGGTACGTCTAAACATCATGAAATTATTCATAAACAAGATATAATGAACCTTTAATCCATAATTCAATCCAAGGAAAGTTAAGATCAAAGCCAAGGAAGTTAAGAGTCAAGTCCAAAAGTTAAGAAGTAAGTCAAAGCAAGTTCTTAAAATTTTTCAAGAGTCTAGCAATATTTTTAGCTTTGTTTTAAGAATCAAGTTTCAAGCTAAGTGAAGAGTAAAGAGTTGAACTTATTCCTTCAAAGAGATATATGGGGACTATGTATTCCGGATGAAGTTTAATAGAAAAGTTTTTCATATTTGAACAAGAACAGAAACTGAGTTTTCCAAATAGCTTTCGGGTTAGTTTTTAAGAAAAGAGTTATAGCTTTATAAAATGAAGCAAGCAGGGAAACTGAGATTTTCAAGATAGCCTTTGAGCTAAGTTTTTAGCATTAATCTCAAATCATAGAAGAAGTATGTTTTAAAATATAAAAGCCAGTATATTTTTGGAGTAGTATTGAACACCATAAAACCATGTAGCCACCACGGGTAGAAAAAGGTCATACTTTTTAGATGAACCCTTTTCACAGTAGACTAGTGAATCCATTAGGTCCTATACCTTTAGCCGTGTATAGGATGCGCTGGCAGCATGAGGTAGATCATTTTATCATCACTATAGATCTTAAGTGATGGTTGTTGGTTAGGGAAACTCCCTCAGAACTTAAATGTGTGTGTATATATATATATATATATATATATATATATATATATATATATATATATATATATATGTATGTATGTATGTATGTATACATCATTTTATTTGTATTTTTTACATACATCTCAGAGTTAATTGTATTCTTCTATAAATTCAGAGTTTACAACATGTTTTCAAACAACTTTTCTTTATATTGCACTTGCTTTTAAATTGCTTTATATCACAATAAGTTATTTATACTGAGTTATGTTATTCATGAGTTGAGCAAAACCAAGGTAAGTGTTTCTTCTTACTCTCTTCAAGATTAAGTTGTTTTAGCAATCTAACTCGCATACTAGTACATTCAATGTACTGAATTCAGTTGGCCTGCATCGTATCATGATGCAGACGCAGGCAACGAGGATCTACATCCAGTGCAACGTTAATCCAGTTGAGCACTCCAGAGTCAATTTATAAGCCTCCTTGCATTTCAGAGGACTCTTTTTATTGCTTTAGTATTTTCTTTATTAGGATGTCGTGGAGTATGTCTCAACATCCATCTCAGTTTTAGAGGCTTCATAGATATATAGTCAGATTTTAATCCTTTAGTCTTTTCATTATCTTTCTATTTGTTAAGACTTTGATTGCCACTTTTAGCTAGTTGAATGTTTAATCTTTAAAACATTCTTAGTTTTACTAGTTAGTTGAGTTATTGATCTATAACATGTGTTTTGTCTCCCGATGAGTTAATTAAGCCAAGACAATGGTTCTTTGGAGGCTAACAATGGTCTTCGAGAGCTACTCCCGCCCATGGTGTAGCCTTGGGGCATCAAAAACTTGGTATCAGAGCACGAAGTTCAAGAGTCCTAGGGAGTCTGTAAAACCGAGTCTCTAGATTCCTAGTTATCAGTGTGAAGCGCGCCACATCTATAATTAGGAGGCCGTAACATCTAGGAAATCCTTCACTTCTTTCACACTCTTTATGTGCATTAATAGAGTTTATCTCTAAAAAATTTTCTCTAATCCGTGCTTTCGCGTATTTCAGATAAGCATGCTTCCACGAAAAGCAACCCGATGTCGTCTTGCTAGGAGAAATGTCAAGATCAAGGGGGTACCTAATGAACCAAACGTGCAACCTCAAGACGATATGTTGAATTCCGAGAAACTATCCGTATGTTGATTCAAATGGTAACTAATCGAGTTAGGAAGAAAAAAGGATATACACAAGAAGAGGTTGATACTTCGATGATTTGTGAATTCTTGAGAATGAATCTTCCAAGTTCACGGGTTTAAGCACTACTGATGATCCAGAGAATTTCATTGAAGAACTTAAGAATGTGTTTTATGTCATGCATATTGAGGATGCTGAGAGAGTTGAGCTAGTTGCACATCAAATGAAAAATGTTGCTAGAACTTGGTTTGATCATTATAAGGAGGGTAGAGAAGAGGATGCACCACATCCAAGTTGGGTCTATTTTGAAGAAGATTTATTGGGGCATTTCTTTCCCTGGGAATTGAAAGAGGTTAAGGTACGAGAGTTCCTTACACTCAAATAGGATTTCCTGAGTGTGCATGAGTATGGGTTAAAGTTCACCCAACTATCTCGTTATGCTCAAAAAATGGTTAAAGACATAAGGAGTAGGATGAGTTTGTTTGTTGCTGGGTTGGGTCATTCTTCAAGCATAGAGGGTCGGGAAACAATGTTTATTTGGGGCATGGACATTTCAAGGTTGATGATCTATGTCCAGCAGGTAGAGGAGGAAAATCTAAGGGACAGAGAGGAGTTCAGGAACAAAAGAGCTAAGATAAGGAATGAGTCCGGGCAACAAAAGAGTAATGCCAACCGATCATCCTTCCAACAAATGCAGAAGGGTCCTACTCTATCATCTGTTAATGTACCTCCACTTAAGAACACGTGTGAGTAATATGGTCAGAGTTCTAGGGTTAAACGTTCTTATTCACAGGGTAGTGTGGCACAAGGAGGTAGCAAGCCTTCTACCTGCCAAGTGTGGTAGAAACCACTGTGGTGTTTGTCGTGAGGGCTCCGTTGGTTGTTTCAGGTGTTCTAAGACCGGGCACTTCATGAGCGAGTGTCTAAAGAAAAAGTAGGGAAATGATAGTGGGGACAATAGTGCCCAATCGTCATCAGTTTCTCCACCAGAAAGGGTTGCACCTAGGGGAGCTACTTCTGGTACTGGCGAGGGAATAAACCGCTTGTATGATCTCAACAATCGCCTAGAGCGTAAAAACTCGCCAAATGTTGTCACTGGTATGATTTAAGTTTTTGACTTACTGTCTATGCATTGCTAGACCCAGGAGCAAGTTTATATTTTGTAACTCCATATGTTATCATGAACTTTGATATTATTCCTGAGCAACTTAGTGAATCATTTAGTGTTCCTACACCTATTGGAGAGTCTATTCTAGCATAAAGAGTCTATCGTGATTGTCCTATTTCCATCAATAACAAGAACACCATGGTTGACCTAGCTGAGTTAGACATGGTAGATTTTGATGTCATTCTAGGAATTGACTGACTTCATTCTTCTTATGCATCAATAGAACTCGAGTTGTCAAGTTCTAGATTCCTAATGAGTCAGTCATAGGGTGGAGTAGTAGTTAAGCAGTGCTTATTTTATTTCATACCTTACCGCTAGAAATTTAGTTTTGAAGGGTTGTATCTATCACTTAGACAGAGTTAATGACTCAAGTGTTGAGGTACCCCCATCCAGTCAATTCCTATAGTAAAAGAGTTTCAGAAGTCATTCTTCATGATATACCCAGAGTCACTCATGAGAAAGAATAGGCTTCGGCATGGACATCATTCCAGATATTTGTCCAATCTCTATTCCTCCATATAGAATGGCACCAACACATTTTAAAGAAATGTTGAAAGATTTATTAGATTAGGGCTTCATTTGACTAAGTGACTCACCTAGGGGCGCTTCGTTTTGTTTGTGAGAAGGAAAGATAGTTCCTTTAGGAAGTGTATAGACTACCGCCAATTGAACAAGGTTACCATCAAGAATAAATATCCTCTTTCAAGGATTGATGATTTTTTGAACCAGCTTTAGGGTGCTTCCTGCTTCTTGAAAATTGATCTTAGATCAGGCTACCATCAATTGAAAGTTAGGAAATGTGATATTTAAAGACAACATCCAGAACCAGATATGGGCATTATGAGTTTTTGGTCATGTCTTTTGGGTTGACCAATGCACCTGCAACATTCATGGATCTTATTAATAGAGTCTTCAAACCTTATCTAGATATGTTTGTTATCGTCTTGATTGATGACATACAAATCTATTCAAGGAATGAGGAAGATCATGCTAGCCACCTCAGAATAGTCTTTCAGACTTTGAAATATAAGGAGTTATATGCTAAGTTCACAAAATGTGAGTTTTGTCTTAAATATATGGCAATCTTTGGCTACATAGTTTCCGATGATGAAGGTAGAGTTAATACCCAAAAGATATAAATAATTCAGAGTTGTTCTAGACCGACATCTCCAACTAATATAAGGAGTTTTTTTAGATTTGGATGGCTACTATAGAAGGGTTGTTGAGGAGTTTCATCTATCTCATCTCCTTTGACCAAGCTGACTCAGAATACATTTAAGTTTTAATTGTTTGAAGCTTATGAGAAAAATCTTTCAGGAATTGAAAAATAGGTTGACTATTGCTCCAATTTTGACTACATCGGAAGGTACTCAAGATTTTATGGTGTAATGTAATGCATATAGAGTTGGTTTGGGTTGTGTTCTAATGCAGAAAGGCAAGATTATAGATTATGCCTCCAGACATTTCAAAGCTCATGAGAAAAATTATCCAACCCATGACTTAAAATTGGATGTTGTAGTTTTTACTTTAAAGATATGGCAGCAAACTCATATGGTGTTCATGTTGATATATTTACTAATCACAAGAGCTAACAATATGTGTTCACCCAGAAAGAACTCAATCTCATACAGAGGAGGTGGCTAGAATTACTCAAGGATTTTTATATGAGTATTCTTGGCCATCTAAGTAATGTTAATATGGTTGTTGATGCTTTAATCAGGTTATCTATGGGGAGTATCACTTATGTTGAGGAAGAAAAGAGGGACTTAGCCAAATATATACATAGACTTTCACGCCTGGGACTCAAACTTATGGATTCCATAGAAGGATGAATAGTGGTGACAAATAGGGTCGAATCATCACTAGTGTCAGAGGTGAAAGAAGAACAAGACCAAGACCCCATTTTGCTTGAATTGAAGGCAAATGTTCATAAGCAAAGAGTATTAGCTTTTGAACAAGGTGGAGATGGTGTGTTCAAGTATCAAGGTAGGTTGTGTGTGTTAATAGTGGATGGGCTCCAAGAGAAGATCATAGAGGAAGCACATAGCTCCAGATAATTCTTCCATCTGGGTTCCACAAAAATGTACCATGATTCGAGAGAGGTATATTGGTGGAATGTTATGAAGAAACGTATTGAGAATTCGTTGTCAAGTGTCCGAATTACCAGCAAGTGAAAGTGGAACATCAAAGGCCTGGTGGTTTAGCGCATAACATAGAACTTTCGGAATGAAAGTGAGAGATCATTAATATGGACTTCATCACAGGGTTACCAAGGTCTCGCATGCATCATAATTCAATTAAGGTGATTGTCGATAGAATGACAAAATCAGCCCACTTTTTGCAGGTAAATACTACTCATTAGGGAGAGGATTATGAAAATTTATACATTCAGGAGGTGGTGAGACTCCATCGAGTCCCGATTTCGATTATTTCATATAGATGTGCACAATTTACTGCATAGTTCTGAAAATCTTTCTAGAAAGGTTTGGGTTCAAAGGTGAACTTAAGTAATGCTTTTAATTCTCAGACGGATGGGCAAGCAGAGCGTACTATCCAGACCTTAGAAGATATGTTGAAGGCTTATGTGATTGATTTCAAGGGGAATTTGGGTGATCACCTACCTCTCATCGAGTTTGCTTACAACAATAGTTATCATTAAAGCACCCAAATGGCTCCACACGAATCTCTTTATGGGAGAAGATGCAGATCTCCTATTGGATGATTCGAAATTAGTGAAGTAGGGTTGATAGGACCAGATCTAGTTCACCAAGATATGAAAAAGGTTAAGGTGATTCAAGAGAAATTGAAAATGGCACAGAGTCATCAAAAATTCTAGGGGAAGGCCATTGGAGTTCGAAGTGAATTGATTGGGTATACTTAAGCGTTTCACCCATGAAGGATGTTACGAGGTTCGGTAAGAAGGGAAAACTTAGTCTCCCGGATATTGGATCTTATTGCATAGACAAAAAGATTGGCAATATAACTTATGAGTTAGATGTACCACAATAGTTAGCAACGGTTCATGCGGTGTTTCACATATCTATGTGGAAAAAGTGCATGGCGATCCTTTATTGATTGTACCAACTAAGAATATTGGTATTGAGGATAGTTTATCCTATGAGAAGATTCTGGTTCAGATTTTAGATCACAAATTTCGCAAGTTGAGAATAAAGAAGGTCGCATAAGTAAATGTCCTGGAGGAACCAATTTGTTGAAGAAGTACTTGGAAAGCTGAAGAGGATAAGAAGAAAACATATCCACAACTCTTTGAATCCGAAGGAGGTGCAGATCAAAGTATTAATTCTCTTCTTAGTACTATATAAACTATGAGTAATCATGTTGTTACTTGCTTTTGATTGTTGAGTGTTGAACTTGAGATTATTCTTCTTAGCTTAGTGAAAAAAATCTCATTCGAGGGCGAATGTTCCGAAGAGGGAGATATTGTAACATCTTGCAAGAAACTAAAAATAATCATTTTTGGAAAGAAAACGGATATTTTGGGTAAAAAATTCTCAAGTTAATAAAGTGAGTTTTGGTCATTTTCAAATGTTCATAACATCTAGATCAGGATGATTTAGAGGTGCTTCTGGGTATGGGTGGAAAGACCTTGGAATAATCTTTCCAACGCCACTGAGTTTGCGCGATTTCGATATCATATGAGTGAGTTGTGCCTCTTGAAAGTTGAGTTGTTGGATTGAGGAAAGTCCCAATCCGAATTGAGGGAAGGGCAAACTAATCTTTTCACTAATTAATTAACTATTTTATTTTAGGGGTTTATTGGGGTAAAAAAAAAGTCTTAGATCAGTTTGAAAAAGTTAGAATTACGCTCAGGGCTTAGAGAAGAGAGCAAAAAAGAAAAAACAGGAGAGAAGACAAGAATTCGCCAAGAACGTCAAGCTTTGCGAGTGGAATTCGTCGGTGGTGATCCTATAAAGGTATGTGAGACCTTTTAGTGTTGGGTCAGTTTACCCACCCACCAAACTTGTTTCAATTAAGTGATTTTTGAAATGGGTGAACGATAAAAAGTGAAGCTTGTGAAGACCATTATTGAATTCTTGTTGGTTGAGTTGTTGAATTCCTATTGTTGATTTGATTCGTGTTTCCAGGTTATTTTTCAAGTTAAATTTATTAGGTATTGAGGGTATTAATGATTCTAGGTATTTGGCGAAAGAACCATGAAAATTTAGAGGGTTTAGAGATGAAAAATAGAGGAGAAAAGTCGAGAACGCATGTCCGTAGGGCCTTGGGGCCCCGCGCTTCCCATAGACCCACAAAAAATCTCTCTCCTTGAGGCTTTGGGGCTCCGCGACATCCAAAACGCCCCAACATGGCCTCTGAAGTTTGGGGCTTGGCGCCCCACGCCTCTCAGAACACCGCAGACACCAGTTCACCCCATTCTTCCCCCATCTTTTCGAGCTAGTTTATAAGTGATGTGCCTACGTTTCCTAGTTGATTCTAAAACTCTAAGGTAAGTCTAAACATCATGAAATTATCCATAAACATGAGATCATTAACCTTGAATCCATAATCCAATTTAAGGAAAGTTAAGATCAAAGTCAAGGAAGTTAAGAGTCAAGTCCAAAAGTTAAGAAGTAAGTTAAAGCAAGTTCTTAAGAGTTTTGAAGAGTTTTTAGAAATATTTTTAACTTTTGTTAAGACTAAAGTTTCAAGCTAAATGAAGAGTAAAGAGTTGAACTTATTCCTTCAAAGAGATATATGGGGACTATTATTCCGGATGAAGTTTAAAAGAAATGTTTTTCACATTTGAACAAGAACAGAAACTGAGTTTTCTAAATAACTTTCGGGCTAGTTTTTAAGAAAAGAGTTATAGATTTATAAAATGAAGCAATCAGGAAAACTGAGATTTCCAACATAGCCTTTGAGCTAAGTTTTAGCATTAATCTCAAATCATAGAAGAAGTATGTTTTATAAATATAAGAGCAGTATATTTTGGGAGTATTATTGAGCACCGAATAGGGTATGAGCATGAGTTTAGATAACTCACATCTCCATAAAATCATGTAGACACCATGGGTAGAAAATGGTCATACTTTTTAGATGAACCCTTTTCACAATAGACTAGTGGATCCACTAGGCAGTTCAAGTCCTATACCTTGGTCGGGTATAGGATGCACTGGCAGCTTGAGGTAGATCGTTGTATCATCATTATATCTCTTAAGTGATGATTTTTATATATATATATATATATATATATATCATTTTATTTGTCTTTTTTAAATACATCTAAGAGTTAATTGTATCCTTGTATACATTCAGAGTTTACAACATATTTTCAAACAACTTTTCTTTATATTGCACTTGCTTTTAAATTGTTTTATATTGAAATGAGTTAGTCATACTGAGTTATGTTATTCATGAGTTGAGCAGAACCAATGTAAGTGTTCCTTCTTACTCTCTTCAAGCTTAAGTTATTTTAGTATTCCAACTCGCTAATACGCTTAAACTTACTTCTCAAGAATGAAGTAAAGCGGTCGTGTCAAGTAAATAACCCAACTAGTGAGGTTGTGATCGTTCCCACGAGGAAAATAGTTTAGACTTAACTTCAATCTATTATTGCTATTGTTCAGTCAATTACTTCCTTGAAAAGAAAAAATGATAAAAGGGGGATTTTCTGTTTCTAAATAAATGAAAATAACTAGCGAAATTGAAAGAGACAACTAACAGCTTCAAATGTTGGAGTTTAATCAATTAATAAAAGTAACTAGGGTTTACGTGTTCTCCACAGGTTCATAACTTGATAATTCTAACTATAACAATTCTTTCCTAGTATCTTGCATGCAAAGTGATAGGTTATGTATTTCTAAATCCTTGGTCCGGCATCTAGAAAATTTCACTCCGCACCTTGGTCCAGCTACATGTGTTGCTATACTAACCCTTATCTTTACCTCATATTAAGCATCGTATTCGATATTTGACTAAGTTATTACCTCGTACCAATCAATACTAGCCTATTAGATAGTATACACTAAATCTATGTTGATAATTCTTTTCCTATTATCTACCTCCTTGGTCTGGCAAGTAGCATTAAGGCAAGTTCTAATGTTGTCCATCCGTTAAAAAGACTTCTAAGCGAAAGAATCATCAATACATGCAAGACACTATTTAGAATTGTTATTTTAGTTAGGTTTTACATCATTATTCGCGTATGGTTCCCACAACCATAGTTATGGAGTTTAGTTACCCATAGTCATAATCACAATATTCAAATATATGATATAAGAATTCATTCACTTACTTCAATGAGAAAGAGTAAAATCTGAAAGTTCACTTGATAATCAGCAAAAGTCACCAATAATCAATTACAAAAGTCTCAAAATATTCAAGAATCTCGCAAAGAGTCTAAAAAATAATCAAGAGTCTAACCTCAAAAACGAGGTTTTTCGAACTATTTATAAAAAATAAAACCTAATTAAATAAGGACTCTATTTGATGGAAATCTGTCAAAACGCGGCTGGATCGACGGACCTCGCAACAGATCATCGTGGTCACGATGGACCATCATGGACTCCGTCGTCCCATACTTGTGCAATTTCTTCTGCTGCTTTCTTCATTACCCTCGACGGTAGGTATGACGGATTCTCACAGGCACACCGGTCCGTCGAGGGTCTTCGTTCCAAAACACTTGAACTCTTGGAATTTCGGTACTGAGACTACTTCTCTGATCTTCATGACGAACAAGAAGGATGGACCGTCATGGCTACGACAATGCGTCACGCACTCTGTAACCCCACACTTGGTCAGAATTCCCCATCTTCCTTCAGCAGCTGCACTACGATGCCACCTACGGACCGTCACGAGGATGACGAACTGTCACAAGCTCTGTAGGTGGTACTTTTCTGTATTTCTTGCTCAAAAAACCTCCGCCTTCATCTTTTAGACAGATTTCCTGCAAATAAAGAGAAACTTACATAAAAATTAGCACAAAAAGGCTTCTGGACACACTAAACTTAAGAAAAAAGTATTAATAATACTGTGAAACCACGGTATATCAACATCCTTAACTTAAATTCGTTGTTTGTCCTCAAGCGACGCACATGACTCAATACAAAATCTTTGTACAATAGTATCCATGTTTTATCCTTCGCAATCATTTGACTATCAATCCCGATCAATCTCATCATATTTATGCATGTTATCACTATTAGACTTGAATTATGTGGAATCAGACCATGACACAGACTCACCATGCACTAACACCTATCTTCTTCAATTTTTCACCAAGGTGCTAATATTTTCGGTACTGCAACTAGTGTCCTCACTTCAAAACAAAATCCTCATTTTTCACACAATGATTTCAGTTTGAGTATAAAGATTACTTTTCAACACTCACTCTCAAAACAAATTCACACTCATTCATACATATTGCCATAATCTTGCCCTTAATTTCACTGCTTTAAGTTCGCTATACAACTCTTAGGATCACGATAGGACTTTCTTAGCTTGTAACATAGGCTCAGGGTCAGGTAGGGTATATTTAGGTATACTTTAGTGACTTTTTGCCCTCCTTGACATATCAGCTAAACATACCATTTTCTATCATTTTATTTTGCCCAGTTTCTCATATTCTTTCACCTTTCTATTTTCCCTTTTTTCTTCATTTGTGTAAGTGACTCTCTTCTTTTCTTGCTTGTATTTCTTGTATATTTTTTTTCTTTACTATTCTTTCAACTAATTCTTGCGTCATTTTACTTTTGTTCTTTCTCTCTCTTTGTTCTTTCAACCCCACTTTCCAGAGCATTCCTCATAATAACCACCCTCAACTCATGGCTTTGTCATGAGTCAAAGTACTAAATACCCAAAGTTGGGTCAGAGCCATAAAAAGGGTTGTTTACTGCATTAGTCACCCTCAACTTATGCTTTGGCATAAGCTGAGGTGCACATGTCCAAGGAGGGACCAGGTCCAACACATTATTCTCAGAAAAGATCAGTTAGGGTGAAAAAGAAAGGTCTATTTTAAGCTCAAATCATTTGGATAAAAGAAGGATAAATTTCATTTGGTTTTCTTTTATTTAGTCTAAAAATGGTCTATATTGAATAAGGGTCTATGATCCTTTCCTAATTGTCTATTACAGCTTACTTTTAGCAGGACTAACCAGGCAAGTTCTAGCTCAGTACAAATAGTGGACTATCCAAATCTTCCTCACACTCACTTGACATCTCATTACTCTACCAGATTATCAGACACCTAGTTTGAATTTTAGACTTAGGGTCATGCAGTGGTGTACCTCTACGTCATGCTTAGAGTCACACATTTATCAATTACTATGCCTAGTCATGCATCATTTTCCATTTTATCAGGATATCATTTTAGCCATCATGCTTCAGAATTAAACTATGTACACAAGATATAGACATGCCAGTTCAACAAAAAAAGTAATCAGTCTCTTGGGGAAAGGAACACATGCAAGACAACCTCAAAAGAGGATAGTGAATTGGGCTACTCAGACTTCACCCTAGCACTCACTTTCCATTTACCCCACCCCCAACAAAAAATACATGCAATTGTCCCCAATGCATAAAAAAAATTGAAATACAAGAGTGGTAGGTGAAGCAAACCTGGGGCGCAAAGCGCCGACGATCAGCAAGCTGGTGGGTCCGGTTCCCCAGAACCCACTACCTCTGTAATCTGGACACCCTCAGTAGTGTCCTCAGCATCAACAACACTATCAGCAGTGCCTCCCGCTATCTCCACATTTCTGGAGCTAGACGCCCCAGCAGCTAACTCTACTGCTCTCATCTGACGCGCCTCCTCATCAGCAAGCGAGGCTCTCCTCGCAGCCTCCATCTCATGGAGCTCCTTCTTCTGTGCTCGAGCTTCATCCTCCTCTCGACCCCTACGCCTCTTGGCATGCTCTCGAGGGGGAGGTGGTGGAATCTCTGAAGTGGCGAATAGGGTCGCCATCACTGTGTCTTCAGCAGGCTCTGAAGAAGGGGCCTCAGACTCAGGCACCCTAGCCTCTAAGATCATGTCGATGTCTGTGCGAAGACTGTCGGCTGGACAGGATAGCACCCGCAACTCAAAAGTGTCCAAGCGCTGATGAACCTCAGCGATCTTCCGCTCTGTGTGCTGGACCATTCTCCGCTCCAAGCGCTCTTCTGCCTCAACAATAGACCTCTGCATCCAAGGCTGGACGTCATGCAGAAGTGTAGCCATTTGTGCCTCAAATTTCTGGACTCTAGCAAGCGGGACCAGAGCGGGGAAAGGGGATGATCGAGAGGAGCTCGGGGTAGTACTACTAACCAGGATAGACTCGACCGGGATAGTTTCAGTGGAGGCCACCTGCGTAGCCGTGCGGGCCTGTCCTACTGTATCAGCCAGATTGTCACCAAGTGGAGGTAACTCTGAACGGGGCCCTCTGCGTGGAGCCAACTCATTGGCCTCATTCCTAATGAGGCCGATATCAACAGTGCCCAGCAGGGTCTTGAGCTAATCAACGTGCTATATAGGCACACCTGCGGACCTGCATAGAGAAAATATCATGCAAGGGAAAGGTAAGTAATTGTGACCTTAAAAGCCCTCTCGTGCATGACTGCCTGTAGAAGCAGAGCAAAATCTACCTCAAACCCGGCTATCATCACCGCCATCAGTACTGCTCGGTCCCATGTTACTATATTATCAGCGGCTGTGGGGGAAAGGCAGTGGCGGACAATCAACCACAAAAACTTCGCCGTGAAGATCAGGTTGTCCTTCTTGATGGCTCCCTTCGGCTCGGTCACCCAGTCAGCACCTGCTCCATCAACGGACAAGTGCAGGGCCATCCACCTCTTGGTGGTCTCTCTTAGTGATGACTCACGCAGGAATTGGCCATCTTTGACAATCTGCCATCGGTAGACAAACTCGGCGGTGAGAGGGGTCCGGTTGGCATCAACATTCTCGCTGTATAAATACTGACGGATGGCAGGCAGGGAGATATCAACCTGAATGTCACGTACTCGGACCTGCTCCAATGAGGCCTGTTTGGCGAGGGCAGCCCGCCTATCGATCTGTGATCTGAGAGTCGCTACGTAGGAGGCGTAAAACTCTCGGACCAACTCTTCACTATAACGTCCCAACAGACGCACTGTCCACTCCAGTTGATGTCTGGTGAATAGATTATGGATCTCTGGCATCATCGGAAGACTTCCCATAAGGACCTGCCGCTCTAATGTAAGTGTCCGAGTCATGAATCCTTTTTCATTCAAGAACTTTGCATCGGAATAGAATTGATACTGCCCGTCGACACACCACCGATTGGGTTGGTCGGTAACCAGGGTGAGAGCACGAGTCAGTGAACCGGGTGTGGATTCTGAACTGTTAGCCTCATCAGACGAGGAAGACTGTGCAGCGATGGCGGGTGTAGGGACCTCAACAGATCTGAAGGCTTCCTCCGACCACGAAACTCCTAAGGAGCCAGACACTCCTTCTTCATTAGTAGCTAACCCAGAAGGTGTGCCGGTCAGTGTGCGCTCCTCATCAGACTGGGAGGCAGTGACTAAGACGCCACCTTTTTGGGTGTGGCTCTGGCAGCACGTGCAGCTCTGGATGGGGGTGGAAGTGCCTGGGGGCACGTACTCGAGGTCACGCTAATCATCAGAGCCAATGAACAGGCGGGCAGACGGGGCGACAGACTTTGATCGCCTGCGTGCGTAGACTCTATCTTGTTTTTGTGCCATAATAGATAGTACCTGTAAAGAATTAATATTAGTACTAAAAGGAGCAGACAAGACTAGCAAAACCACACAAAATAAATAAAAGAGTTAAGATGTAATGACATTTCTATAGTAATAGTGAAACACAACGGACCAGTTGATGGCTCGTCATGAGTACGACGGACCGTCATGGGGTCCGTCGTGTCTTATTAGGACTATGTTTATATGGAGAACCCTGAAGGAGAGTCTCTGACAAGTATGACGGTATATGCAGGACGGACCGTCACAGGTACTACGGTCCGTCTAAGGTGTCCGTCAGAGGACACTTGAAAAACATATGGAGACCCTTAGGAGAGGGGTCTCTGACCATCATAACGGTCATGCATCCGTCGAGGGTATGACGGTCCGTCGTAGTTGTTCGTAAGAGAACACTTGGAAAAAGTATGGAGACCCTTAAGAGAGAGGTCTCTGACTGTCATAATGGTTATGAAGGACGGACAGTCGTGGATATGATGGTCCTTCATAATTTTTCGTAAAGGACACTTGGAAAAATAGAGAGACCCTTAGGAATAGGGTCTCTGACAACCAGAACGGTTGTGCAGGACAGACCGTTGTGGGAATGACGGTCCGTTGCATGTGTCCGTTAGAGGTCACTTAGAAAAAGTGAGAGACCCTTAGGAATAGGGTCTCTAACAACCAGAACGGTTGTGCAGGAAGGACCATCGTGGGAACAACGGTCCGTCGCGTGTGGCCGTTGGTGGACACTTGGTGAAATTTGGACAGTGGGGTGTTAGGGTTGTTGGAACGGACCCAATGACGGTCCATCCTGGGTATGACAGTCCATCAACGGGGTCTCGTTCTGTAACTCAGTAACAGAACTGGGGATACCCTATTCATCCCCTATGATCCAGATAGAATTGGTAGTGTTTTAACCTACATTTGTCTAACCCAAATACCTAGTAAACTAGCAATGCTAAAACATCTATTTCTAGATTTTTAACACGACAATTTCAAGGATTTTCAACCTAGGTCAGACAGAATATTATTAAACAATGAACCTATCAAGAAGAACTAGGCTAATACTAATTGATAAACAAAAAATGCAATATAAATTAGTAGAAATTAGAGACACATACCTGAGAATTTGAGAAAAATAAGAGAGAAAGGTACTTGGTGATCAAGTAAAGACCCACAGCGGCAGCTCCGACTAGTAGATAATGAGTTTCAAGAATTTGGAGAATTAGGGGAAAACGATCGGTTGTAAGAGAGAGGGGTTATGATCTTTGGAAGTTGAAAAGGGAGAGAAATTGGAGAAAGAGTGAAAAAATGGGGTGAAATGAAGGGTTGGGGGTTTTAAATGTTGAATTTTAAAAAAAAAACCCAGCCGGGTAGGGTCGGGTACGCTTCATTAATGACGCGACGAGTCCTCGACGACGATCCATCGCAGTTGTGACGGTCCGTCGTTGGTTCCATCGCGTGTGCCTTAGTTTGAAAATAACAGAAAGACGTACCTGGCGCGACAGATTCATGCGACGGTCCGTCACATGCGTGACGGTCCATCGCTGTATCCGTCAGTGACTGCTGCAGAGTGATTTTCTGCAGAATTTCATGATGTGCCTGCAAATTTAAAACTCATTAGTAGAAAATGTTACCATTACTAAAAAGAAAAACTATAATTATTGGGTTGCCTCCCAACAAGCGCCTGATTTAACGTCGTGGCACGACTGAGGACACTTGATTACTCAGCCTTCATCAAGATAGTATGCCTCTATCACTTCATTCACCGATGCAGTATGCCCAAAATAGAGTTTTATTCATTCTCCATTCACCTTAAACCGCACTCCCTCCTTGGTTTTTAACTCAACTGCTCCATGAGGAAATACTTGGGTAATCAAGTAAGGGCCAGTCCGTTTGGACTTGAGCTTGCCCGGAAGCAAATGCAACCTAGAATTGTCTAAAAGCACCAAGTCCCCAACCATAAACTCTCGTTTTTCACTTTTTAGTTTGTTATCCTTCTTCATCTTTTCTTTGTGGGATATGGCATATACCGATTTGAGCTCACCACTCTGCCTCATGGACCTACAAATGTTGAAGGTCGCTTCTTCATTGTTCAACCAAAATTTCATTTGCCCCTTTTCAATATCAACTAAAGCTCTACCTGTAGCAAGGAATGGCCTCCCAAGAATAATTGGCACTTAAAAATCGACTTCACAATCAAGAATAACAAAATCTGCCGGAAATATGAACGACTCCACTTTTACTAGCACATCGTGGAGTATCCCTATAGGCCTTTTCACTGTTCTATCAGCCATCAATAGCCGTATTGCAATGGGCTTTGGGTCACCCAAACCCAACTTCTTGTAAATTGAGAGGGGCATGAGATTTATGCTTTCCCCCAGATCACATAATGCTTTTGCGAAATGTAATGACCCGACTGTACAAGGAATAGTGAACGCACCCGGATCTTTTTTCTTTTGTGCGAGAGATCTTGTAGAAATAGCTCTACAATGCTGCATTCTATCATCATCCTCAAAAGTGACCGATCTTTTCTTTGTAACCAGATCTTTCATAAACTTGGCATAATCGGGCATTTGTTCTAGAGCTTCTACCAAAGGGACATTGATAGAAAGCTGCTTCAACATTGTTATAAAACACCGATATTTACCATCCTCGATCTTTTTCACTAATCTCTGAGGAAAGGGGTGGTGATCTAGGCATGGGAATTACCTTTATATGGACTTCTGCATCTTCTCTAGTGCTATCTTCTGCTTCACCACTACCCTCTACCACCTTATCATTATCCTTTCTCACCTTTTCCTCATTAGACGGCATAGGTGGGTCAATGGTTTGCTTACTACCCCGAGTAGTGATTACCATACAATGTGCATCATTTTTTGGATTTTGGACAGTGTTGCTAGGAAGAGTGCCCGGTTGCCATGTGATCACAGTCGCAGATAATTGGGCCATTTGCAACTCGATCTGCTTAATCGATATTGCATGTGTATCGACTTTTTGCCCAATACCCGATAAATCACTCCTTAACTCTTTAATGTGCTCATCACTAGCATCGAACCTCCTTATCATTTTGTGCAACATATCCTCAATTCGCGCCATACTATCTCCACCATCCCTAGGAGTAACATCACGATTTTGAGGAGGGACATAGGGCCCATTCAAATCATTTTTGTTACCGTAGTTACCCCTGTTGAAGTTGTTGTCGCAGTTGTAGTTTCCATCTCGGACATAATGACCCTCACGGTTATAGTTACCATAGTTCTGACCTTGGTTACCTTGACCTTGGCGCCAATTCTCCCGATTAGAGCCTTGGGCACTCGGTCGGAAACCCCCCGTCTGCTCATTTATCGCATATGAATCCTCCGCATAATAGCATTCATCATTAGGTGGTGATGGTTTAGACAAGTAGTTAACTGCATTTATCTTTTCTGCACCCCCAGTGATATGTTTTAGTACCAACCCAAGCTCAGTTCTCATCTAAGCCATTTCTTCACGAATCTCATCTGTGGCTGGGTTGTGAGTGGACTATACTGCGAAAGTATTTCTCTCGGTATCTGACTTCCTAGTACTCCAAGCTTTATTATTTCGGGAGATTTTCTCTAATTTTTCAGCAATCTCAGCACAAGGACACTCCCCATAAGATACACCAGCTATAGTGTCCAACACCTCTTTATTATTATCATCCTGTCCCCGATAGAAGTATTCCTTCAGTGACTCATCATCTATACGGTGATTCGGGATGCTTCTCAAGAACGAGGTGAATCTATCCCAAGAACTACTAACTGACTCTCCTGGTAGTGCCACAAAGTTGTTCACTCTGTCTTTGTAGTTTAGTTTCTTGGAGACCGGGTAGTAGCGTGCTAAGAAAACATCCCTTAGTTGGTTCCAAGTGAAAATTGAGTTATACGGGAGCTCAGTGAACCATATAGCAACCTCTCCCGTCAGTGAGAGAGGAAACACTCTTAGCCCTATTACATCCAAGTCCATGTCAGGCCTCCCTACGCAACTTTTACACACTGCCCTAACCTTAGCTATATGGGCATGTAGATCCTCAGAAGGTAACCCTGAAAAAAAACCTCTGGCAGTGAGCATTTGCATCAGGCTACTAGTTACAACAAAGGTGTTGCCTGGTGGTAGAGGGGGCAAGACAAGTGGCCCATCAGAGTCTGCTATATTGTCATAGCCTCTGTAGTATTCTTGGGGCTGTGGAGCGGGATTTTTTCCCCTCTGTTGGTGTTCACCCGGAGCATCGGGTAACAACTGACCATGAACATCAACCGGAGCTGGCATGTTGTGGTTTGGATCATCATCATTGATTCCCAAGTTTTGATTCATGTTGCGTAGTGTACGCTCTAATTCGTGATCGTAGGGAAAAAAGGGTTCTCTTCCTCTCCGTGTATTTGGCATACAAGGAAGATGGTTCTGCAAGAATCAAAAACTATAAAACAAAGTAAAATCAAAAAAGTATCAACTAAACTGTAGTTATAAGTTTAAGTTAATCTAAGAGCTACTTTCCCCGGCAGCGGCGCCAAAATTTGATACGCTCAAACTTACTTCTCAAGAACGAAGTAAAGCGGTCGTGTCAAGTAAATAACCCAACTAGTGAGGTTGGGATCTTTCCCACGAGGAAAATATTTTAGACTTAACTTCAATCTATTGTTACTATTGTTTAGTCAATTACTTCCTTGAAAAGAAAAAATGATAAAAGGGGGGTTTTCTATTTCTAAATAAATGAAAATAACTAGCGAAACTGAAGGAGACAACTAACAGCTTCAAATGTTGGAGTTTAATCAATTAATAAAAGTAACTAGGGTTTACGTGTTCCCCACAGGTTCATAACTTGATAATTCTAACTATAACAATTCTTTCCTAGTATCTTGCATGCAAAGTGATAAGTTATGTATTTCTAAATCCTTGGTCCGGCATCTAGAAAATTTCACTCCGCACCTTGGTCCAGCTACATGTGTTGCTATACTAACCCTTATCTTTACCTCATATTATGCATCATATTCGATATTCGACTAAGTTATTACCTCGTACCAATCAATACTAGCCTATTAGATAGTATATACTAAATCTATGTTGATAATTCTTTTCCTATTATCTACCTCCTTGGTCTGTCAAGTAGCATTAAGGTGAGTTCTAACGTTGTCCATCCGTTAAAAAGACTTCTAAGCGAAAGAATCATCAATACATGCAAGACACTATTCTAGAATTGTTATTTTAGTTAGGTTTTACATCATTATTCGCGTATGGTTCCCACAACCCTAGTTATGGAGTTTAGTTACCCATAGTCATAATCACAATATTCAAATATATGATATAAGAATTCATTCACTTACTTCAATGAGAAAGAGTAAAATCTGAAAGTTCACTTGATAATCAGCAAAAGTCACCAACAATCAATTACAAAAGTCTCAAAATATTCAAGAATCTCAAAATAATCAAGAATCTCACAAAGAGTCTAAAAAATAATCAAGAGTCTTACCTCAAAAATGAGGTTTTTCAAACTATTTATAAAAAATAAAACCTAATTAAATAAAGACTCTATTTGCTGGAAATCTGTCAAAACGCGGCTGGATCGACGGACCTCACGACAGATCGTCGTGGTTACGACGGATCGTCATGGACTTCGTCGTCCCATACTTGTGCAATTTCTTTTGCTGCTCTCTTCATTACCCTCGACGGCAGGTATGACGGATCGTCATAGGCACAACGGTCCGTCGAGGGTCTCTGTTTCAAAACACTTGAACTCTTGGAATTTGGGTAGTGGACTACTTCTTTGATCTTCATGACGAACTAGCAGCACGGACCGTCATGGCTACGACGATCCGTCACGCACTCCGTAAACCCACACTTGGTCAGACTTCCCCATCTTCCTTCAGCAGCTGCACTACGATGCCACCTACGGACCATCACGAGCATGAGGACCATCACAAGCTCCGTAGGTGGTACTTTTCTGTATTTCTTGCTCAAAAAACCTCCGCATTCATCTTTTAGACAGATTTCCTACAAATAAAAAGTAACTTACATAAAAATTAGCACAAACTTAAGGAAAAAGTATTAATAATACCGTGAAACCACGGTATATCACTCGCATACTCGTACATTCAATGTAATGATGTTAGTTGGCCTGAATCGTATCATGATGCAGACGCAGTCAACGAGGATCGACATCTAGTGCAACATTGATCCAGTTGAGCACTCTAGAGTCAATTGGTGAGCCTCCTTGCATTCCAGAGGACTCCTTTTATTACTTATAGTATTTTTTTTTATTAGGATATTGTGGGGTCTGTCCTGAAATCTATCTCAGTTTTAGAGGCTTCATATATAGACAGTCAGATTTTAGTCCTTTATTCTTTTCAGTATATTTCTATTTGTTAAGACTTTGATTGCCACTTTTGGCCAATTGAATATTTGATCTTTAAAACATTCTCAGTTTTATCAGTTAGTTGAGTTAAGCAAGTAAGGACAAGGGTCCCCTCGAGGTCAACAATGGTCTTTGAGTGCCAGTCCCGCCTAGGGTGTAACATCACAGTGAGTGTCGTCATGGCAAAGCAGACGCAACTTCAAGTTGTAAATAAATCTCAAGAAAAAATTATTTTGCATTTTTCGACTCTGAGAGCTAAGGAACGAACGCAAAAGTCTTCTTGACAGTTTTTCAAAATTCTATAGGCTAAATTTAAGGTTTTCACTCCACGAATCCATTTTTCAATCCATAGAACCTATTTTCTTGGGTTAATATCGATGAAGAATTTTGATTTGGAATTTATGGTGGGAAAAACCCTAATCTAGGTATGGAATCTGGGATTATTAGGTTTGTTAAAATCTGGATAATTAGACATTTTATTATTAATTCTTGCGTATATTAATTATTTGTAGATCTAGAACAAGTAGAAAGAATCCGAAAATGGAAGATTCAAGTGCCTTAGGGGATTCAAGCTTGAATTCGAGGTAGGTGATGATTAAGATTCCATGATTGTGTGATATATATTTGTTCTTGCTTCATTATAATGCATGTGTGTATATGTGAATGTTGCATTATTGATCACACTAATTCTAAAGACGTATGAAGAATAACTATATGTCATGAATAACTTCTTAATTGTATGATTATTGTGAAATATATTTTGTAATTGTGATTGTGGCGTGTTGATTGGATTTGTTTCCACGTTTCGACATAATTGGGATCGGTTGTCACGTTCTGACATAACTAATTGGGATCAATTGTCACATTCCAACACAACTAATTGAGATCGATTGTCACGTTCCTCTATAATTATTGGATCAGGTACCACGTTCTGGTATGCTAACAGTTTGTATTTGAGTTCCATCAAAGGACCAACTATTTGATATAACTGTGATATTTGAGGATTGTGAAATTGTACGTTGTTCGTAAATGATGATGACATTGTATATGTTCAGTGTTGCATGTTATTATTATATTATATTGATATGTTGCACTTAGTGAGATAGCCGCGTGATTTTATCAGTACACTGTGGTTGTGTACACTAATACTGTACTTTTTCGTTCTTTGTTGAGTATAGGGCATCTTTAGTTGACTATTGATAGACCTCAGCTAGGTGACTATTGAGCGTGACCGGATTCAAAGGTGAGTCAGTGCTTTCAGGCTACGATGGATCTTTCTTGTTTAAGTCCATTCCTTTTGGACATAGACTTTGTTTAAGGTGTTGTTTAGTTTCAGGGTTGTACCCCCTTGTTATTAGACTTGTCGTTAGTAGAGTTTGGTACAATGACTTTCAGGTTTTAAGGGTTAAGACTTCCACATTAGTTTTGGTTAAGTAATTTGATTAAATCTTCGGAGTTTATGGAAATTTTGTATATTTTTATTGTCATTTAAACCTGCTTCCATATCTTTAAATGTCTTAGTTTTTATAAAATTTATTCGTTTGGGTTGTAGTAATGATTCTTCCATCGGAGTGCTAGTATGGGTGTCAATCACGACGGTCTGAATCATGACATTAATCAAACCGTACCTTTATCAAAGAGAAACTGATATAATTAAGATAATTTTTTTAAAAATCTAATTTTAATTATAAATTATAAAATATACACACAAAACTAAAAGTGTAATTTTTTAAAAATAATCAATAAAACCATGCTATCGACAATCAAACTTAAGATCCGTGCTTTAGCTAGAATGATATGTAGCACCTGATCTGATTTATAAAATCAAGTTTATTTTTTCTTAAACCATTTTTTAATAGGTAAAGAAGAAAATTATGTGCGGTAAGAAAAAGGCAAAGTTAGAGTTAAATTTGTTCTACATTGCAATTAAAATAACATATTTTAAAAAGATCTTTTAAAAAAACTTTTCAGAAAAATGTTTTGAAAAAAAAAATTGTGTTTAGCTAATTTATTTGAAAAATATTTTTTATAAACTAATTGCGTTTGACTGATTTTTTAACAAGTGTTTTTGGAAATCAAATTACAAAAAAATGTTTTAACTATTATTATATACTTTTAATATTAAAGATTAATTTATAGAGATAAACTGTTTTAGATAACTATCATAAAAAAAATTAATTAAAGTTTTATTTTAAATACATTTAAATGTACAGATTTAAACTTTTGATAATAATATATCTTTATTGGGAGGCTAAAATTTTGAGAGCCTTACATCGAACATCGATGAAGAAGCAAACTTTTGAAAACAACATCGACACCAAACTAAAAAATCAAAGAATCGAATTAGGTTAGTGTGGTCTAATTTTGTGAGTTTCTTGTATTTATGATCACTACTAAGTCTCACGATTGGATACTCTCCGATGTTAGAGTCGTGTCTCGATTCAGATGTTAGATAGTTAGATGACATTTCAAAAGTCAGATTCTGAGTCAGATGTTAAGATTCAGTTCTGGTTCAAAAGTAGGGTTTCAAGTCAAGAGTCATATTTAAATCACCATTTGAAAGTCGATTCTTAGATCAGAAGTTGAGGTTAGGATCGAGTCTCCTGTTAGCTGATAGCTGTTAAGGTTGGGGCCGAGTCCTAGGTGGGAGGTATCAATTTAAAGTTGGGGCATGTGGCATGTGTCAAGGTTAGGGTGTCGGGATCGAGTCCTAGTTTGAACGCATAGTCCCAAGTTTTGAGTCGATGTCAGGTTTTGGTGTCGGATTTCCATTGTTCGTCACGATCGTGCCCTAGTTTGTGTCAAATGGTTGGGGTTAGATACCAATTTTAATGTCATATCTCGGATTGGGAGTTGTTGAACACAAGTCGGGTGTCTGGATCGAATCCTTAATCGATTGTCGGGATTGGGTCCCAGGAAATATTTCTTAAAACTTTGTTTAAACCTAAACATCCGAAATGAGTACAGACGTGCGATCCAACAATTGACCCCGACTCTTGATTGACTAGACACTCAAATTTTGACCTCTCTACCCCCACCCAATTTTTTAATAAAAACATGAAAACATTTTCCTTCTTACCAAACACACTATAAGGAGAAAAGACGAAGGAAAATATCTTGTAATGCAAGTATGTATTTTTTATATAACAAAAAGCAACGAATAATACGAATATTCATATTATCCATTGTGTTTTTTCATTTTTAATCATAATAAATATGAGTAGAGTAAAATATTTTATCCATTTTAATCTAATTATTTTTTCATCTATAATATTCAACTCGATCCACTAATTTACCATCCCTACTTGCATCTGTAACAAGTCATAAGTTAGAGAGTTTAGACCTAACTCAATCAACGCAAATAAAAAGATCAGGTTTTATGTCACTTTTCAGTTTTCTCCATGCGTTTAATTTTCTAAATTTATATAAATAGGAAGTCAAGCCTTAACCCCTCCTAATGGTGGCTCTTAATAAAAATAAATAAAGGTAAATCTATAAGATAAATTTCATCGCATTTTCACTCTAAAAGTGAGATGAGATACTAGTCCCTTCGTTCCATTTTATATAATATTATTTTTTTTTATTTGTTTTAAAACAATATCATCTTACTATAATTTAATTTTAAATTTTTCCTTAGCCTTAATGAATGATGTATAACCACATAAATATTCAAGAGTTATTTTAAATTACAAATTTTAATTTTTTTCTTAAAACACCCTGATAAGTTAGAAGATATCGCATAAAATAAGACGGATAAAGTAATTTGTGACATAGGAAGTCATAATATGTAATATATGGACCCCATTGTCCCCACCAATGTGTTGGGCTGCCGGCCGCCATGATATATATCCTTGAAAATCCATTACAAAAAGAGCACGCCTGCCTACTAACTTAGTTAAACTAAGAAACAAATCTCCCCAAATTCATTCATTTCATCATATCAATATATGAAAACATGATTCATATATTGATATAATTGTATGTGTCTAGTGTACAGTGTATAGTTTATAGGACCAGCTTCACACAATAGTATTATTGCCTACCAACTAAATCCATTTTCCCAAGCATATCTTTTGATTCTTGTGTGCAATCATGGCTATCAAAATATTACATCATTTAGTCCAACCTCCAACCTTAGTTTTGCAATACCATCATATGCTATAAACTATAATGACATTTGAACTTTTGATGTGAATCATTAAGGGTAGTTTGGTAGATTGTTGTTAGTCATATAGATATAGTAATACAAAGATTAATTATAAATTTTTTTGCGTTCATGTATTAATTGTGCGAATTTGTAGATTTCAAATCAATATTGTATTAGGCGTGGTGAATTCTATACACAAAAAACTAAGTTACAAACATGGTATTACTTATGAAAAATTTAAGAAAAAATTATGCATTATAGAAAACTATTGCTTCAAAATAAATGTTATAGCTATAGTTTCATTTAATTTCAATTCGCAGTAACATTGTCATTCATCTCTCTCCCCTGAATCTTGTTCGCAACTCTCAGTTCTCTCTCTTGCCTCTCACTTTATACAAACTCAAATGTATATGTTGTTGTGTTTGTATGAAGCAAGAGAAAATGTATCTTTCCATCCTATACACTTATAATTATACTAATACAAATTTTCTCCTGCCTAGTTCTCTTTTGTATTTCTCTCTCAGTCTCGCTTTATACAAACAAAAATTATACGAATATAATGTATAATTTGTGTTTGCTTAAAGCTAGAGAGAGATTTGATATACAAATACAAATGTTTTTAACTTTATTCAATTGTATCCAATTCAAATTTTATGCAAATATACAAACACAGTCATTAATATATATATATATATATATATATATATATATATATATATATATATATATATATATATATATATATATATATATATATATATATATATATATATATATATTTAATTCTCTAACTGATGTACATACACAATTAATTTCTCGACACTCTTTGCCCTCTCACGCTGGCCTCTCTCTCCTAATTTCGCTCCCCACTCTAGCCTAACACAAAGAAAATATACATATACAAACTCAATTTTCATAACACATACGCCACGATTTATAACATCAGAAGCTCTATATCAAACTATGTTTGTTATGAAACGCAAATAGCAAAACTGTAGCTACAAAGTGCAAATATAATTTTTATATTTGTTATTTCTAAATTACTCAAGAATAATATATGAAAAGCGCGTAGATGATAAAATGGCAATATTTTGATCTTTATAATTCACAAGTGAAACTATATAAAAAAAAAAATTGAGATAATATAATCATTTGCATTCGATTCATTTTTTGAAAAAGAAAATTTAGAAGATATCTTTACATAAAATTGACAAAGCAATTACTATAAGCCATTAGCTTAATCACGAGTGGAATGATGAAGACAAGCATAGAAGTTGAAGTTGTAATGAATAGGTAGCCATATGGCTATTGAAAGTGCTCCACCATGAATTCTAAACATTTTAGAACAAGCTTAGTTAAAGCTCCACATGCGAAAGATTTAATTTTTTATTATTGTAATGATCAAAGGTGGATTTCTTTCTATATTTCAATTTTTATATATATATAATTCACTCAAAATAATTTATATCTATGATATATTAAATTTTAAAACTTAAATTTTAAAACGTTAATGACTGATTGATCATAGAAGAAGAAGGAAGGAAGGTTGATAGCGTCATAGATAAAAGGAATTAATTAGGAGACTGGATGGAAGAAAAGAAGGATATATGACTGAATGCCCAACTCGACCATTTTTTTAAAATATAAAATGACCGATAAGCCAAAGAGGGATTTGATGTATTTTGTTTATCTTTTTAGATTAATCCGTAGTAATTATTCTCTCTGTTTTAAAAGAATGACCTTTTTTTAGTCTATTTTAAAAAGAATGACGTCTTTTTTTTTTTGTATTAACTTTTTACATGACATGTTTAAGGTCTCACGATTAAAGGATAATTTTGTCATTTGATACAACTTTAGTTTAAGACCACATGATCAAAAGTTCTTTTTATTTTCTTTAATTTTATGTCAAATTAAAATAGATCATTCTTTGTGAAACGGAGGGAATATTATGAGAGCATATGAAGGCTGATCTCACCTCTCGGCCCGATCAACTAAGCCTTCAAATACCTTGTTGGGGGTGTGAGGCATGCATATCTTGTGGAGCCATAATAAGTCCTTTCGAAGGGCATATAAAGGAGTCCCCAAAACTAATGGTATGATCCATTAACCTACGATAACATATTAGTTTTGGACATTTGTTAACTAAACTTATATTTTCTCGATGTTAACCACTACTAAAAAAATTATCATTAAATAGCTTTAGCTCTTACGTAGTAAAATTTGGGATAACGCACATGAAAACCATGTTTGACTTGAAAGCACATACATGATAATGTGATTTATGTACATATGTTATAGAGATAATAAGAGATACATGTTTGACTTGAAATCTTATAAGTCATAACATAAATCATACATAAATTTATCATTTATGAAAATAACATATCTTTTTTAATTGAACAGTTATAATACATTTATAATACATGATACAAAATAATTTATAAAAATACACCGCACGGCTGGGGGGGCTTTGACCTGTCCTCATAACATTATGTCATTTACGTCCCCCGCATGTAATAAAGTGGGGTCTCATAAATAGTCATGCGCATATTTCTTAGTATTTTCTAACTAATTTCTCGAATATAATGCGCATGCCAAAAACATATATCATCAAAATCACCCACACGCCAACACTTATACTAGTGGTGGTCAACTATATCCCCTAATTTTCCCCCCTACTCTCTAATTTGTTATTATATATATGCATGTATTAAACAAAAAATTTCACTTATGTAACAACTAGCATGACTCAACACATTATTTTTTAAAAATTTAAAAGATTATCAAAACTTGATATTGTACTAAGTTTCAAAGAATTTAAAATGCATTTAGGTCAAACCATTCCTAATAGCTACTAAAAGAATGTCAATTCAATAGAGAGATGGGTATTGTTCGTTATATCCTTTATGATTTGTTTTAAATAACCAATTTATGGGGGTGATTAGTGTTAGGATCGAATTCACGCACACATACTAGA
Source organism: Solanum habrochaites (assembly GCA_027704765.1). Taxonomy (NCBI): domain Eukaryota; kingdom Viridiplantae; phylum Streptophyta; class Magnoliopsida; order Solanales; family Solanaceae; genus Solanum; species Solanum habrochaites. The sequence goes on from JAKWJA010002496.1 coordinate 45,677,850, forward strand.
TAAATGAAGAACACAAGAACTTTCAAGAGAAAGAGATGAGAAATGTAGATAGAGAAAGAGAAAACTCAATATTTCGTGATAACGCCCCGTGAGTAAACTTCCACGGCGGTGAAGTATATTTATATTAATAAATCAGAGTATTTTTGGTTATAGAGAATAAATAGGAAAGTCTAAAATAGAGAATAAATAGGAAAGCCTAAAATAGAGAATACTCATACAATTAATCATACAATTAAACAATTATATATATTAATCAGGCTCGACTACCTAACAATTAGAATACCTCAATTAGATATTTCACAATAATCATACAATTAAATAATTATATATATTAAGCAGGCTCCACTACCTAACAATTAGAATACCTCAATTAGATACATATGGTATAGCTGGTAAAATTTAAGGATAATTGTGTGAAAGTACAACCTACAATATTATATGTTATCTATGTACCTAAGTTTTTAAATTTTCAATTGCATAGCCTATTAATAATGCTATATAGTAATTCTCATAAATTTGTATTTGCGCGTAACTATTCCTAAAATTTATCATTCTGTGCTTATGATCAATTTTCCATTTCCATTTTTTTCTTTTGTAGTAACTAGTAACAAAAAAAAAAGATCTCCTAGAACTCTCAAAGGAGATATTAGGTTCTAAAGTGGATAATATTATTTTTTATGTATCTATAAATAAACAAGCTAAGTCAATCACTAGTACTCTTGTTTTTCTGTGGCATGCCCGCAACTTCCACTAGTTGATATAATTAAATAATTGGAGCAAGTTGATAAGATAATTAAAATAGATATTTTATTATTTTATTAAAATATAGTTTAAAATAAAAATTAGATTTCGACAAATTTAATGGAAGAATTATTTAAATTAGTGGGTGACTTTTTAAGTGAAATATTAATAATCGAGTGACTTTTGAGTTATAAAACAAAGTTGAGTGATTTACTAGAGTCATTTGGATTAGATTACAAAAAGTAGTTTTTAAGTTAAAAATAAAAATTGAAACTGAAATGATTTTTAAGTTAAAAAATGAAAAGTAAGGAAGACCTACTTTTGATTTTTGATTTAATTTAAGTCATCTTTGACCTTCTCAAACACTCCCTAACTTATTTTAAGTTATTTTTTATATTAGTCAAATACTTTCAAAAATCAAAAAATAATTTTAAAATATATTTTACTAACTTCTAAATCAATTCAAATACTCTTTAAATGAATAAATCTAAATTAAATGACTTTATTAGTCGACTATTTAAAGTTGAGTGATTATACTTAGCTATAGGGGTGTACAAAATCGAATTAAATCGCAAACCGAGTCAAACCAAAAAATTCGACAAGTGGTTTGATTTGACTTGATTTGGTGTTGGAAAAAAAACTCGACTATATTTGGGTTGGTTTGGTTTCAATTAAAAAAAACAACCTGAGACCAAACCAACCCGACATTATATATATAATTTTAAAATTTTATTTTATACGTAAAACTACTTATTTTGATATAATTTTTAGATATCTCTTATTCTTTATCATATTTTTTATCTTTTAATATATTTATTTCATTTTTGGAAGTTAGAATTCTTAATGATCTAATAAAGATTATAGTCCATACATGTTGGTTATTATGATAAAATTTAAATAAAAATCAAATTAATACTAATGCAAAAAGAAAATCAATTCAACAATAAGAATGACAATAATACTGAATATTTATTTTTTAGTTTTACATAGATTTAGACAATTAAAATACATGATTTAATTTTACTTTCTTTTAATATTTAGTCATGTAACTATTACTTACTAAACTTATTTTAGCATGAATTCGTACTTTAAATTGTGATCAATTTCACTATGACTTATTAATTTATAATATTTTTTTATACGAATTTATTTTTTTTGTTGGATATTTTAGTGTCATTAATCATATCATATTTTTTGTTATTTTCTTGAGAAATAACTTAGATAGTTGTATTTTGATAAGACTAAAAAAATATTTGAAGTACGAGTAAATTATATGTTTGTATGAAAACTTTATCGAAAAAACTCAAAAATTCGAAAGAACCCGAAAAAACTCGAAGTTGAAAAATTCGAATTATATTGGTTTGATTTAATTTATAAATTTGACATAAATAATTTAATTTGATATTTAAAAAATTCAAATTAATACACCCTTATTTAGATATTATCTCACTTTTGGTCATATCCACTTAGATAAAATGAAATAACTATTAAAAGAGGGATTCTGCATTTAATTTAATTTTTTAGAAAGGTCACTTTTGTCAGGTAGTAGAATCAATTTAACTATAAAAGGGGTACTCACGTTAATCATCCTGTATCATCCCTCACACCAAACTTGTTTTTATCAATCCTTGCTCCCACACGTTTCTTTACTAAGATATATAAACTAATATCCTTCTTCTTTAATTTTTATATAAGTTTTAAGAGCTCTATGGGTAGTGAAGCTTTCGATTTTTTTTCTTGTGATAATAATAATAATAACAACAATGGTTTTTCCTATGAACCAAAAAAGAACATAATTATGGAGGAAACTGATAATCTTTCCATTAATATTCACGATGGTTCTTGGTTTGAAGAAGAGATTGATGTTGATCTCAAATGGTCTTTTGCTTTGAACAGGTATACTTGCGTATAATATTTGTCAATTTTCATTCAGACTGTTACGTTCTGTGTATAGAACTTAAATTTCATAAATAAAATATGGTGAAATGTTAGGAATAGTACACATCGACTCTTTAGTACGATTTCTAATTAATTTTTCTCTTTTGAATTGTTTTTCTTCCTATGTTTCTTCTTAAATTCCTTAAATAAAATCTGATGAAACGTTAGGAATAGTATGAAACATGTTCACATCGACTCTAATTAAATTTTCTCTTTCAAAATTGGTTATATTCTTCCTATGTATCTTTTTCCGGTCATAGATATATAATTTTATAAGCAAAGGGGAAAGGGGTGGGGGTTCTTTTCGTATTTATATAATTAGATTAGATTAGACGAAAATAAAATACCAACGACATAAATGTTTACAAAAAAAAATAGTCAGAAAATAAAATGAATAATTTGTTTGGAGTCGCGATTAAATAATTACACCTGGCGGGAGTGTAAATATTTTACAAAATATCATCGGGTATAAAAATGGCCCAACTCCTAAGAAAGACGTTTTTCTTTTTTACTTGTTTCATCTTAATTCGTATTTGTTTCATTTTTCTTATTGGTGGTACTTTATTTTTTTAATCCATTTTAAAAAAAAAAAACTTTAGGCACTTGTCTCAGCTGACGTAAATGTCTGGTAATGATGATCATATCCAATTGAGTGCACCTTCCTTACGTTCATTTTTATTTTTAATAGTTTAGACTTTATACATTTTTTTAATAAATGTTTTGCTATAGCATTTATGTTAATTGATCTTTACTCTTTAATTTTGAGAAATAACTTAAAACATTTTCTCTAATATGAAAACGATAACTATTGTATTATTCTTATATGTTAAAAATAATGTGAAAGTAAATTATTGTATTTTAGGATAATGAATTAATGGAAGTGAATTTATTAGGTCTTTATAAATATTATTTTATCCGTCTCATATTACTTGTTCATATTATTATGAATATACGTCAGAAATTATTTTTTAAAATTAAGATAAAATTCATTGATTTATTTTCATTTTGCTTTTAGAGTTATTTCTTTTTAAAAGTGTAAACAATATCAATCACCTGCATAAATATTATAAACTTTTTAAAAGTTCAATCATTATTATAATCTCCATAAGTAGACATTTTTTCCGAAAGAATATATTGATTATCTAAATTCTTTAACCTCCATTTGTATATTTTATAGTCGGGGAAAAATTGTTTTTAAAAGAAAAACTTTTAAAGGTAAAATGAGGAAAACATAATTAATTTTATTTTGATCTTGTAAATTAACTAGTAATTTAGGATAAATATTTTTAGTGATATAAACAAATAATATGAAATAGAAAAAATAATTTAAAATTTAATAACGTAGACACATAATATGAAACGGCGAGATGATCGACTAATTAATTTTGACTTTCTTGTGTTTTACAAGTGTGCTGCACAAAGGAACGAGCGAGTACCAAGATATTGCTCTTTTGGACACCAAGCACTTTGGAAAGGTAGATATAAATAATTTTTTTTATTGGAAGGAAAAAATAAAAAAAAAAGAGGTTGACCCAACTTAATATATAATATTATTAATATATATATATATAATATATATATATATATATATATATATATATATATATATATATATATATATTTGCATGGATTGTAGATATTGGTGATAGATGGGAAGATGCAGAGTGCAGAAGTGGATGAATTTATATATCATGAATGTCTCATTCATCCAGCTCTCTTATGTCACCCAAAGTGAGTATTTAATTAAACAATATAATGATGCTATTTAATTTGATTATTATTAGTTAGCTAGAGTTATACTAGTATAATTAATTGGATTAGCTGTAACTACCATAATTAATCAAAAATATGAATGAATTTTGCAGCCCCAAAAATGTGTTCATAATGGGAGGTGGTGAAGGATCTGCAGCAAGGGAAGCTCTTAGACACAAATCTATGGAGAAAGTTGTCATGTGTGACATTGATAAGGTAAATTAATTACAAGGAAACATAAAGATGAATCATATTATTTTTAATACAACAAACCAAACATTTAATAAGAAATAACACTCAGATAACTAATTTCAACATAAACAAACTCATCACAACTATTATATACTTTTTGAATGTTTAACAACAACTGAAATTCTTATGAAAAATGTCTTAATAGAAATTATATTTACTTTATTACAGGAGGTTGTTGATTTCTGCAAGAAACATCTAACAGCAAACCATGAGGCTTTTCTTAACAAGAAGCTTAACTTGGTCATTAACGATGCCAAGTAACTATTCTTTCTTTACTTATTTGCTTACTTGCTTTTCTTTTAAATCCTCAGGAGTAAAATGTATTCCCCTACAAGTAGGATGTAAGTCAAAGCTGGATCTTTTCAATTATATATACATATTTTGAACCAAAAAAAAAAATATAACGTACATAAATCTCATAGTTTTAATATGAAATTACAATCTATTCCTCTTTAGTTTGTAATTACATTGATTCCTTAAAAAGTAATACAAACCGGATACATAATATGTAGCTCAAATACATGAAAGAGTATCTCGGATATATTATAACATAGATGGATACATAATATTTAGCTTGGATACATTAAAAACTAGCTCGGATACATTATACTAGCTCGGATATATTATAAAAATAAATCGGATACATAATATATAGCTCGGATACATTAACATGTTGCTCAAATACATTAAAAGAAATAAGAGCTTTTAGAAAATTTTAAGAATAAAAGATAATATTAGAAATAACGAAAACATAAAACGTGCATCTGAGTAATTTTTGAATAATAATAATAAGCAAAGTCCATAATAAGGTCCATTGAAAATTCAACTAATTCACCTAAGAAAAACTCTAGATCCATGCATGAGATAATTAAGGGTCTAATTGGGCTATGACTTATGTGGGAGCATAAATCGTTGTAAGTCTTGGTTGGGGCTAATATCTAACTTATATAAATGAAAATCACACTACTTAAAGAGCTAATTATTTAGATATATGTTAATTTGTAAGATTACGAATCTTATCAAATTTAGGTATGTCACGATACATCTATCTCACAATACATGGGTCAAAATTAGGTATGATTTGTTCTAAATACACTTCACTAAAGTGAATTTGCATGTATCTGAGATTCACAAATTTTGCTCGCTTCCCTCTCATCTTGCTCTCCACTCTCATATACCATTTACATATACCAGATTCATGTGAATTACACCAAATACAATGTATAGTGTGTATCTAGTGTGATTTTGCGTTCATGTGACTTGAAATTTGGTATGAAATTATTAATTTAGAGAAATAAATTTTTTAATTATTCCAAACAATATGGCCAAGAAATAATAAACATGTAATTAGGTATTTTTTGTCCCTTAATTATATGGCCTTGAGAATTTAATGAGTAATTCAAGTTGGCTTTATTCTATGTTGTTGAGTTACTTGTTTTGATTTTTTGCATGAACAATGAAGAGCTGAGCTAGAGCAGAGGCAAGAAAAGTTTGATATCATAGTTGGGGATTTAGCTGATCCAGTTGAAGGAGGACCTTGTTATCAACTCTATACCAAATCTTTCTATCAAAATATCCTTAAACCTAAGCTTAATGACACTGGCATCTTCGTTACTCAGGTTACCTACCTCTCATTCTTCGTTATTCTCATATATATCTATATATATATATATATATCAACTGATCGCGATCGATAACGTATAAACAGGCTGGACCAGCAGGGGTTTTTACACACAAGGAAGTTTTCTCATCCATTTACAACACAACCAAGCAGGTTTTCAAATGTAAGTCTCACTAACTAACTTTGTAACAGAAAATTATAGTTTTGACAATCTTTTCTTACATAATGTGTTGTGTTGATGCAGATGTGCTGGCATATACAGCTCATGTACCCTCATTTGCAGATACTTGGGGATGGGTTATGGTTAGTACTGATTATTAGGATTAAAATTTACTCCAAATTAATTAAGAAATTAATAGTTATAATAAATTACTTTTATATTAATTGCAGGCTTCTGATCAACCATTTTGTCTTGATGCTGGAAAGTTGGACAAGAAAATAGCAGAAAGAATTGAAGGAGAACTGTTATATCTTAATGGTGCTTCATTCTTCTCTTCCACCATCTTGAACAAGACCGTTGCCAAAACGTAAGCTTTAGAAAGTACTGTTTCCATGGGCCACTTCTCTATCAATCAATTCTGTTATGTGTTCACAAGTTATTATATTTTTAGAATTATTCTTTTTTTTATATAAAAAAAAATCATAAGTTTCGTCTGAACTCTCAAATCCTCACTTAGCTTCGCCACCAATATTTTTTCTTTGTTTAATGTCAACAGGTTGAAGAATGAGAGTCATGTGTATGCTGAAGATGATGCAAGGTTCATTCATGGGCATGGATTGGGATTTAGAAATTGAGTTTCTGATGGGGGGAACTGTACAGCCAAATGTTTGGGAAACAAGGGAATATGAATTGTTGAAACATTAATGTTTTCTTAAAGATAATTGTTATTTAGTAGCTTTTGATTTGGTCAGCAGTATAGGCTTAGGCTGCTCTTCTGATTGTCCAATCACTATATATTTACTATTTCATGTAATGGCAAGATTTGAAAAGAAGAAGAATCAATTTCCATCACATTGTCTTCTTTTTATTGTGTTTAAGTATTCCCAAGAACCCCTACACCCCTTCACAATTTATTGATTTATTCTATCTCTTCCATATAAATTGAATATTTGGAGTTTTTTTCATTGTTCCAAGTTCAAGATAGATACTTGAATTTTTTTTTTTAGTTGTCCTTTCCTTTAATTAAGTTTGGTATTTTCTAAGAGCCTAATTGTACTATTTACAAAGTTGTATTTCTGAAAATTATCTGCTTAAATATTTTTTAAATAAATGTGCATTGCCCGAGTAAAATAAGGCTAAATGCCTTTCTTAATAAATGTGTATTGTGTGAGATTTAAGCATTAAAAGTGTCGCAAATCTATGGCACATCAATAAGAAAGAATTGGTTGCTATTGTGCAGTGTTTACAGATTTGGCGTGGATGGGTCAAGTGCAAGAAGGCGGTACTAGATTGAGGGATGATCTGCTCCATTTTAAAGGGGGATAATTGTGGTATTGAAGGGTGGCGGGCGATGTAAAAACTTAATGAAAGAGGCACATGTCACTACTTGGACTGGTCATTTGGTTTTTGAGAGGATGCTAGCTTTATTGTCTGTGAGTTTATTTCTAGCCTAAGATGGAAAACGATATAGAGTCACAGTGAAGAGTTGTTATATCTACCAAGAAGACAAGACAAAGCGTAAAGAGGCAGGTTTGTTGCAGCATCTTCCTTTTCTCGAAGCCTTATTTTGCAGATGATGATGATCTGGACAGGAATGATCAAAGAGGGCTCCTCCTTCTCGTACCAACTTAGTTTGAGGCAAAAATTGATCACTGGGTCGCTGGCAGAAGTAAGACACACTAAGATAGAATTTGATAGAATATATCTCTTCACTTAACAAAGTAATGGACTAGGTCCCTTACTACACTAATGAATAAAACAGAAAGTTAAATGCAGTAAAATCAACACAATGATTTTACGTGGAAATCTCCTTGCTTAAGGGAGTAAAACCACGACCTGTCTCACAGGATTTTCAATCGTTTTCACTAATCTTCAAAAGCAAAAGTAAAACACGATTACAACAAATGTGAGAAGAAGTTTTTAATCTCACGTTTAAGCAATAGTCTCTATTGCTTAACAAGCCTAAGTAGAAATGAATCTACCCACTAAGCTATCCCACTTAGATAACTTAGAATTTCAACACTACCCACTGATTCTTTTATAGTTTCAGGAATAATTTACAATATAAGAACAAGAGAATATATTCCTAAACAGCTACACTAAAAGCTCCAGAGATTTCTACTGTTCTTGGAATGATTCTGCCTTTGCTTGGTAGTAGCCTTTGCAAGAGTTCTTGAAAAGTTCTTATCAAATTGCAAAAACCACCAAAGATGTTTAGGAAAGTGCCTTTTATATGGACAAGTCACTTTCACTAAACTCTACGCCATTGGTTGGAGAAGTCTCACTTTCTGACGCCATCGGGAAGTGTGCACCTACTTTCTGTACCGTCTCCAGCTGGCAGTCAACAGGCTCGTCACCATGAGACCCTGGTACCTCTACTAGGTCCCTGGGTTTGTTTCATATCCAACACTCAAGTAAGAAACCTGGTACCTTTACAAGGTCCCTACGTTTGTCAAATCATCAAAACTACAAATAACATTTTCCCCCTTTTTGATGATGACAAACAATGATCTCAGATCTTCTCCAACTTTGTTCCCCCTTGCTATATTCCCCCTCACTGTATCTTCCCCCTCACTGTATTCCCCCACATGAATAATCATTTAGCTACTTACAGTGTTACTTCCCCCTTTTGGCATCATAAAAAAGATATGCAGTAAACCAATGATGTCAACAGAAATACTGAACAAGATCAAAGCTAATAAGCAATCAATCAGTAAGGGAAAAGCATTCACAAAATAGGATAATCAGAACAACAGAGGAATAAGTTAACCAGCATGCCATCATAACATTAATACATTAAAATCAAACTGAATATCCATCAACACAATGATAAGCCACACAAAAAAAAGGACGACACAGGGGATGATTGTTTAACAGGCTAGGAAGAGGGGGGAGGATGAGACAGGGACTGGATGACAAGAGTGAGTCGTGCATTGGTAGCATCAATATCTTTGATAGCCTTTTCCTTCAAGGCAGTTATCTTCGCCTTCAACTCAACATTCTCTCTCTTCAGAGCTTGTACCACTGAAGAACCAGGTCCCTCACTCTGTGCAGTAAGCAGTTCTGCTTTGAGTATAACAATCTCTGCCTCTTTACCACTTAACCGCACAGTGATATCCTCAACCTCGTGCTTAAGCTGATCCTGATCTTCGAGAAGCTGAGCCATTTTGCTCTTTGGATAGCCTCTTCCTTCAATGAACTCGCACTCAACCAAGGTATTCTCAGAGATAGTCTGCTTAATCGTTCCAACCTTTCCAACACTGAGAGGAATTTGAAAATGCTTGAATACCTCCGTGAGAAAGTATCTGTAACCCATTCCATGAACACCTCTCCTCTCAATGAAATTTTTTTGGATATGCTCAGGCATTAGACCAGGGAGATTCAGGGCTTTGAAGCTACACAACATCTCCATGACAAACAAATCAGCAACAGTTGCTACTGTCCTCTTTTCAGTGCGAGGAAGGAGAACTTTGTTGATGAACTCAAAGACCAACTGGTACTCACTCTTCATGATTTTCTTATAAATCCCAGCAACCTTGGTTGTGGGTGTCTTATAAATCACAGAAGCAAACTCAGAAGAGCAAGTTCTGCCCAGTACAGATTGGGTCCCCTCTCTAGGCACCCTGAGAATTTTGCTCAACACAGCCTCATCTAAATGCACAACAATGTCATTTACCCGTGTGAGGATGCTTCCATCGTCTTTGAACTGAACATTATAGTAAAATTCGCGCACTTCTTGTTCATAGAGGATGGGGGATTTCCTATCGAACAAATGTAACCAAGATTGGATCTCGACCATATCGTGAAGAGAATCCATGCCAGGAAGAGTCATGATTCCCATATCAAAAACTCTCCCTGCCAAGAGGGCTTGGTTTCTCAGGCTGTCAACAACTTCCTGCATGTTGACCCCTTCATCTTTCCTAGCTTGGGTACCAGGTCCCTGTGACCTCTTCCTTTTTCCCTCAGAACTCTTCTTTTTCGACTTTGTGTTTTCAACCTTCTTTGCAACCTTTCCCTTTTTCTTCTCAGACCTTTTCTTCTTAGTTTTCTTTTCCTCTTCCTCACCAGACAACTCAACCACATTAGTCTCAGGCATTTTGAAATTTGATACCTTGAAGGTTCTGGCACTTCTAACTGCAGCAGTAGAACGTGCACTGGCCTTCAAGGCATCAACCATCAACTTTTGAGCAGCAGACCTAGTAGTAGGTCTTCTCCTAGGGGCCTCTTCGACTACCTTCTCCTTCCCTTTTCTAGATATTTCCCTTTCTCTTCGCTCAACCTTCCATTTTAAAGGTTCCTCCTCACTTTCAGAGTCAGAGGAGGAGGAAGAAGGATATCTTTCAATATCAGGCGTTTTATCAAAAGTGGGTTGAGTGGTTCTTACCTCTTCCCTCTGCAAAACCTCTGTTTGCTCTGCCATTGCTTCTTCTCTCATCATGGCCAAGCTTTCAATCACCAACTCTTCACTTGCTGCCAATATATTGGACTCAGAAGCCTTTTGCTTGGGTAAATCTCCTTCAAAGAGATTGTCAGGCAACATGTCTTGAAACGGACCAGGTCCGGTAGGCACGACTGAACTGTTTAGATATATGGCATAGAAGGGATTATCAGGAGTGTCTTGTTGAGAACTGGAAGAGGGATTGAATCTAGTCTGTGTAGTAGTCGGAGAGTAGAAAGCAAGAGGCTCTATTTCACTAAGAGCATCTAGCTTCTGTTTGGAGGAAGATGAAGGAGAAGACATGTTTTTCATACGAGAAAATGGTTTCTTTGAACAACGAAGAGAAGAAGAAAAAACAAATTTTGCCTTTTTAGCTTTTGCTAAAACCCTTCGTGAAAAAGAAGAAGGTTAAGAGACAGATGAGGATTTCAAAAAAATAAATGGGGTTTTTAAAAGGCGTGAAAAGGTGTCAGGTCCGTGATTGGATGTGTCGTTTGAGAGAGAAACGATGGGACTAACGGTCAGAGTGACCGATGACTGACACGTGGCATTATCAACGGTCATATTTTTCAGTTTCAATTTAATGTATAAATGCAAACCTAGACAGGCACCAAGTACCATTGCACAGTTAAACTTCATTCCTCAGTTGTTCTAGTTGCTTCCTTTGCTAAGCAGGTCCTTGCTGAGAGTATACCTACAAAAGGTACAAAAAGGATCTTTGTTCAGATATTTAAATATTCACACAAAGGATACCTGCACTGCAATTTTAGCCATCAAGGGAGTTCAACTGTTGGAAGCTAAGAGTATCACTTGGAGATCAATATTCCCAACTTCAACCAATTTCTCTCAAATTGATCCTTGCTGAGAGCCTTGGTGAAGATGTCTGCAATTTGCTCCTCTGTTGGACAATATGTGAGCACAATATTTCCCTTCTCAACATTATCTCTCAAAAAGTGATGTCTAACATCAATATGCTTTGTTCTCTTATGGTGGACTGAATTCTTTCCCATACTAACAGCACTAGTATTGTCACACATAAGAGGAATTGCTTTGATGTGAATCCCAAAATCTTCCAAGTGTTGCCTGATCCACAACAACTGAGAACAACAGGCTGCAGCAGCTACATATTCAGCTTCAGCAGTTGAAAGAGCCACAAAATTCTGCTTCTTGGTTCCCCAAGAAATAAGTGATGATCCAAGGAAATGAGCCATTCCAGAGGTACTCTTCCTGTCAACTTGATAACCAGCAAAATCAGCATCTACAAAACCAACCAGATCCAAAGTATCACCTGCAGGATAGTAGAGAACCAGGTCCCCTGTTTTCTTCAAGTATCTGAGAATACGTTTTGCAGCCTTCAAGTGTGAATCATGAGGACATGCTTGAAACCTGGCACACATTCCAACACTATACACAATATCAGGACTGCTAGCTGTCAGATATAGCAAGAATCCAATGATTCCCCTGTACATTGTTTGATTCACAAGAGGATCAGTTTCCTCTACTACCAGCTTGGAATTTGTTCCCATAGAAGTATCAATAGGTTTAGAATCAAACATATTGAATTTCTTCAGCAGCTCCTTAATGTACTTCTCCTGACAAATTGAAATCCCATTTGATGACTGCTTGATCTGCAGACCTAGGAAGAATGTCAATTCACCCATCATGCTCATTTCAAACTCATTTCCCATTAATGATGAGAATTCTTCACACAAATGCTCTGAAGTAGCTCCAAAAATTATGTCATCCACATAAACTTGAATGATAAGCAATTCTTGTTCTCTTTTTAATAAGAACAAAGTATTGTCTATCTTGCCTCTTTTGAAACCATTCTTCAGCAGAAACTTTGACAGTCTTTCATACCATGCTCTTGGAGCTTGCTTCAGACCATAGAGTGCCTTATTCAATCTGAACACATGATCTGGTAGCTCTGCATCTTCAAAACCAGGAGGTTGCTTGACAAACACCTCCTCTTTGAGATCTCCATTCAGAAATGCACTCTTCACATCCATTTGATACAGCTTGAACCCCATGAATGCAGCAAAAGCTATTAAAATTCTAATAGCTTCCATTCTGGCAACAGGTGCAAAAGTCTCATCATAGTCTATTCCCTCTTCTTGATTGTATCCTTGCACCACCAACCTGGATTTATTTCTAGTAATCACTCCATTTTCATCAAGCTTGTTTCTGAAAACCCATCTAGTTCCTATTATTGTTCTGCCTTCAGGTCGAGGAACCAGGTACCATACCTTGCTTCTTTCAAACTGATGAAGTTCTTCTTGCATAGAATTGATCCAGTCTGCATCACCTAATGCTTCTTTCACATTCTTGGTCTCAATAGATGATATGAATGCTGAGAATGCAACTAGATTTCTTGTTTTTGATCTAGTATGAATTCCAGAATTCAAAGGAGAAATGAGATTATCAAGAGTATGTGATGAACTATGCTTCCATCCTGATCTTGGAGCAGACTGATTGAGTTGATCAACATGTTCTTCTTCATCAAGAGTGACATCATTTTCTAGGGAGTCTGACGTACTCTGGCTGGAATTTTGAGTAGTACCAGGTACCATATCACCCTTTTCAACCTCAACAGCCTCTTCAGGTAGATTTTGATCATCACAGTCATTTTTCAGTTGTTGTTCTGCATCAGCTTCACCTCCTTCAGTTTTCTTCGATTTGAAAAGTTTCATCACATCATCTTCATCATTTGATCCATCATTCTTCAAGCTTCCATCTTCATCAAATACAACATGAATGTTTTCTTCAATGCATTGAGTTCATTTGTTGAATATTCTGTAAGCCTTGCTGGATGAAGAATATCCAACAAACACTCCTTCATCACTCCTAGGATCAAATTTTCCCAGATCATCCTTTCCATTATTTAGCACAAAACATCTGCATCCAAAAGCTCTGAGATAGCTCAGCATAGGATTTCTGTTGTTGAGCAGCTCATAGGGGGTCTTATTCAAAACGGCTCTTATTAGACACCTGTTGGTAACATGACATGCTGTGTTAACAGCTTCAGCCCAGAAATTTTGAGGAAGACTTGATTCAATAATCATAGTTCTGGCAATGTTCACCAAGGTTCTGTTTTTTCTTTCCACTACTCCATTTTGTTGAGGAGTTCTTGGAGCAGAAAAATTATGACTCGTACCATTCTCCATGCAGAATTTATCCAGTGTTGAGTTCTCAAACTCAGTACCATGATCAGATCGAATGCTGCAAATGACTTGATTCAATTTGGTTTGAATCATTTTGAAAAATACCACCAACTCTTCAGCTGTGTCTGCCTTTGATCTCAAGAATCTTGTCCAAGTGTATCTTGAGTAATCATCAACAATCACCAAAATGTACTTCTTGCCATTTCTGCTTTGAACCTTCAAGGGTCCACACAAGTCCATATGAAGCAGCTCTAGTGTTCTTGATGATGTTACTTGCTTTTTGGGCTTAAAGGATGATCTGATTTGTTTTCCTTTAACACAAGCTTCACAGATTTTGTTTTCAGCAAACTTCAGCTTGGGCAGACCTCGGACCAGGTCCTTAGAAATCAGTTTGTTCAATAAAGATGAGCTTACATGCCCCAGCCTACGATGCCAAAGATCAGCATTCTCATTCTGAGCACTAAGACATGTAAGGTCATCTCCATGAGACGTTTCTAAGTTGGCCACATACATATTTTTACTTCTGTGTGCAGTGAGAATTACCTTCTTTGTATTTAGACTCACCACAGTACATTTCTCATAAGTAAATTTGACTTCATTTCCTTTGTCACAAATATGAGACACACTCAACAAGTTGTACTTCAATCCATCCACATGATACACATTGTCAATTGAATCTTCAAGAGACCTTCCAACTTTGCCAACTCCCAAAATGTACCCCTTCTTTCCGTCACCAAATGAGACACCTCCTCCTTGAAGTGTCTTGAGTGAGAGGAAGTTTTTTACATCACCAGTCATATGCTCAAAGCATCCACTGTCCATATACCAGCACTGACTGTTGCTCCTCTCACTCACCTGCACCAATAATCACTTGTTTAGCTTGGGAACTCATTTCAATTTGAGTTCCCAAAAGGCAGACAAAGGAGTGATTAGATTGTATTTAGTCCAATAGGGTAAATTTTGAAGCTTTCTAACAAAGGACATGGGAGCAGGAACAGATTTTTTCTTTGAAAATCTTTGAGTTGAAACATGCTTTGGAGGACCAGGTCTCTCTTTTGGTATATTTTGCCTTTCAGCATAATTAGAGAGCCTTTCATAGGAGTTTCTCCAGCTAGCACACTCATCCTTCAAATGTCCATTCTTACCATACTGAAGACATAGCAGATTGTCAGACACAAACACATACTTACTATGAGGATTGTAAGGAGGAGTGATATTCAAACTTCCTAGTCCCTTTTTATTGAAGTTACTCTGATTTGTTGCATTTGACAGTAACTTTGAGGATTTTGTCCACTTAAGGGATTTTTCAAGTTCTTCCTTAAGTTTGACAATATCCTGTTCTAATTTGTTACTCTTTTCCAGCGACAGACCAAGATTTTTCTCAGAGTTTTTCAATTTTTCTTGAATTTCGGCTTGTAAACCATTTGACATTCCATTCAGCTTTTCGGCTTCTTCAGTAATCTGATTCAAGTGGTTCTTAAGTTCAGAGTTATTTGACTCTAGAGACACCTCTTGACATTTTCTCTTCAAGTTTAACTTTGTTTTCAGTTAAACTGTCAAGTTCAGCATTCATGGTGTCTCTTTCAGATGTTAACTCTATCACAGAATCAATCATGACTTTTGCCAAAGTTCTCAATTTTTTAAGAGAATATTTATTCAAGTCATTTTTCATATCTAGAAGAGTTACCTGATTGTCCTCTTCTTCATTTTCTGTGTGAGCCATGAGAGCAAACATTTCATTGAAGACAGTTTCCTCCTCATGTACAGCCACCATAGACACGTCTTTTGGTTCATCATTGTCTTCTGAATCACTTGAAGAATCACCCCATGCAGCAAGAGCCTTTTTGACAACCAAATCTGCAGCAACTTTTCGATCTCTCTTGCCGAGTACCAGGTCCCTTCTATTCTCTTTATCACTCCTTGGTTTTTGATGTTCTTTGTTTTCATTCTTGAGCAAAGGACACTCTCTGATGAAGTGCCCAGCTTTGCCACACTTGTAGCAAGTATCACCTTGAGTAGCATTTCGAGTACCATTTGAACCTTTTTTATAAACTTTGTTTCTCCTCACAATTTTTTGGAATCTGCTGATGAGATATGCCATATCATCATCATTAGAATCTTCATCTGATTTGTACTTCAGCATCAATGACTTGTCCTTCTTGACTTCCTTCTTTGATGAATCATAATTTCGATTCATCTCATATGTCTTCAGATTTCCAATCAAAGCATCCATAGTCAGCACCTTCAAATCTTTGGCTTCTGTAATAGCATCAACCTTGCTTTCCTAAGATTTAGGCAGAATTCGAAGTACTTTTCTGACTTGTTTGCTCATGCTTATAGGTTCACCAAGACTTCGCAGGTCATTTGTAATGGAAGACAATTTTGTGACCATGTCATGAATTGTTTCTCCTTCCTTCATTTTGAAGTTCTCATACCTTGAGGTAAGCATGTCAATCTTTGATTCCTTGACTTGTTCAGTTCCTTCATGAGCAGTCTTCAAACAGTCCCAAATTTCCTTAGCAGACTCACAAGCTGAAACCCTGTTGAACTCATCAGGTCCTATCCCACAGACAAGAAGAGTTTTTGCTTTGTAGCCCTTTTCAATCTTTTTTCTATCAGCTTCGTCGTATTTCTGTCTAGGCTTTGGAACAAGATTAGTTTTCTCACCATCCTTTTCTTCCATCATCGGAATAAACGGTCCATCAAGTACAATATCCCATAACTCGCTGTCTTCAGCCATGAGATAGTCATGCAACTTCCCACCAACTATAGAAATGTCCATTGAAACGAGGAGGTCTTGTCGACGACTGACCTTCTTCAAGATTAAGTGGAGCAGCCATTCTAAAACAAATATCACTTCCTTGGTGTTAACCAAATAGGGAGTGTCTGCTCTGATACCACTTGATAGAATATATCCCTTCACTTAACAAAGTAATGGACCAGGTCCCGTACTACACTAATGAATAAAACAGAAAGTTAAATGCAGTAAAATCAACACAATGATTTTATGTGGAAACGTCCTTGCTTAAGGGAGTAAAACCACGACCTGTCTCATAGGATTTTCAATCGTTTTCACTAATCTTCAAATGCAAAAGTAAAACACGATTACAACAAATGTGAGAAGAAGTTTTTAATCTCACGTTTAAGCAATAGTCTCTATTGCTTAACAAGCCTAAGTAGAAATGAATCTACCCACTAAGCTATCCCACTTAGATAACTTAGAATTTCAACACTACCCACTGATTCCTTTATAGTTTCAGGAATAGTTTACAATATAAGAACAAGAGAATATATTCCTAAACAGCTACACTAAAAGCTCCAGAGATTTCTGCTGTTCTTGGAATGATTCTGCCTTTGCTTGGTAGTAGCCTTTGCAAGAGTTCTTGAAAAGTTTTTATCAAGTTGCAAAAACTACCAAAGATGTTTAGGAAAGTGCCTTTTATATGGACAAGTCACTTTCCCTAAACTCTTTGCCATTGGTTGGAGAAGTCTCACTTTCTGACGCCATCGAGAAGTGTGCACCTACTTTCTGTACCGTCTCCAGCTGGCAGTCAACAGGCTCGTCACCATGAGAGCCTGGTACCTCTACTAGGTCCCTGGGTTTGTTTCATATGCAACACTCAAGTAAGAAACCTGGTACCTTTACAAGGTCCCTACGTTTGTCAAATCATCAAAACTACAAATAACAGAATTCTTAGTTCATTAGTAGCAGATGTAGTTCGGCAGAATAATAAAGGATTACAACAATATGATGACCAGATTGAGGACTACCTCAAAACACTCTTAATGAGGCAATCGAGTTCAATTGGTGGGGGTGGTTTGTTAGACCCTCGGTCTAAGTAAGCAACATTAGCAAGGGCATGTAAAGGACTTCTACATTGTCCTTGTCATGTGCGTGATGAAACAATGTAGTTTTGGCGACTAAGTGTTAGTGGGTGACATGAGGCAAGGATGCTGGAGTGTTGGTTAAGAAGACTTTGCACAGTGGCAAGGCAGTAAAATGACTTGACGATGGCAAGAAAGGTTGTTCAATGTGGGCATGAAGCTGACACAAACCAGGGAATAAAACTAAGTGTTGAACAAGGCTGAAATGATTTGGCCAAGGCAAATGAAAACCATGTGTACAGCACATGAGTTGTTTTATTTTGAAATTTGAATGTTGTATTGCTGCTACAACTATTAAGTTGTACTTGGTTAATTTTAAATGTAACAATTTTGCTAAGCCATGTGCAGGGCACATGAGCAAT
Source organism: Solanum habrochaites (assembly GCA_027704765.1). NCBI lineage: Eukaryota > Viridiplantae > Streptophyta > Magnoliopsida > Solanales > Solanaceae > Solanum > Solanum habrochaites. The sequence goes on from JAKWJA010002496.1 coordinate 45,696,160, forward strand.
TGTAACTGTCAGCAACTGCCTATGTGTAGAGTGTTAAAACTGGCCAATAATCAAGTTTATCATGAACAGAGTAAGCATATTGAGGTGGACTGTCATTATGTTTGAGATGGCTCTGTTGGTTTTTCAACACAACGTCAACTTGTTCATGTGTTTATAAAGCTTTAGGTCCACAACGGTTTCAAACATATTAGTGTACTTGGTAGTAAGTACAGTTTTGAATTTTTAATTATGAAGATTTTGGTGTAAAGTTTGTATCCTATAGTTTGTGTTTGTAAACCACATCAGTTGTTCCTGTATATCTAGTATATATATTAGAGAGCACTTGCTCTAACATTTCGAATAAGATTGATTCTCTGTTTTACCACAATTATCAACAGGTATTGGAGAGCATTAAGAGGAAGTACCAGAAAACATTTTCATAAGGAAGTAGCAGCATCAATCTGGGGTGCAATGATCTGCTTAGAGGAACAACACTACACAGGCTGTTGAAATGTAAAGTACATCAACTTTAAAGAAGGCACATACAAGTATTGTTATTTTTTTGCATATATTAATTAGGATACATTACTGTCACCCACCGACTAAAATTAGTTGTTGTACAAATTCACAACAAGATCTCAGTTGCATGTTATCCATCACAGAGATGCTCATTACTAGTTTGAAACATGAAAAAAGAGTTGAAAGCTAACATAGAAAAGGAGAAAGAAATAAGTGCTCTTCTGGCTCCACTGCCCACTAATACTCAAACAACACAAGAGTTGGTAAAAATCATTAGAAACCAAATTTGTGAAAACTGACAAAGGATAAATACAAGCAACATAATTTCATCAAAAAATATTAGCAGATGAAACTTTTAATGTTACAAATATCAGTCTTCAGCATTGCAGAGCCAGGAGTTCATTGGTCAAACAAATGTAAATGAAAACCTTTTGCAGTGGAAGCTACACTTACAATAAAGTCATCTAGTGTCCTCTCTGTTCCACAAGATTAAAAAACCTTTTGCAGTGGAAGCTACACTTACAATAAAGTCATCTAGTGTCCTCTCTGTTCCACAAGATGAACTTCCTGAGGAAGAAGATCATATTTTATATTCAGGTCATCAAACATTTTCTTCATTTCTAGGATCAGTTCAGTTCTCCGTCTGTTCTTTTCGCCATAGTTCTGAAAGTTCATCGTATGATTGAAAAAGATAGCCATTTTTATTTTGTTCATATTTTCAATCTCCTTCACCACCACACTATGATTTGGATGCCAATATTGGGGGGTTTTCTCTAAATACCTGATACATCAATAACAAGAAAGGTGAACAAGTCATGATGATGTAATAGAGAAAAGAACAATGGCAACAAGAAATAATATGACTAACATAAGCAAAGGAAGAAGCAATGGAAACAACAAGTACTAATAAATATCGAAGAATAAGATAATAGAAGAGTCATAATAATAATATTGACAAGGAAATCTAGACAATGCTCGACTACCTACTAACCTTTTATCCTAATCCTCGACCTTCATATCCTCCACGTCCTCAATAAGTTGCAGCCTTACAGGTGTAACATGTCTTGCCTAATCACCTCCCTAGTACTCTTTGGCCTACCTCTACCTCTCCTTAGACTTACCATGGCCAAACTCTCACATCTTCTCACAAGGGCATTTGTACATCTCTTCTTCACATGCCTGAACTATCCTAGCTTCACTTTCCTCATCTTGTCCACTATGGAGGTCACTCTCACCTTGTCTCAAATATCTTCATTTTTAATCCTGTCTCTCCAAGTATGTCCACACATCCATCTCAATAATCACAAGGTATAGGGGAATACTTTCTCTTTTCTTTTTATGAGTAGGAGTATAGAGCAATAATTTTACTTTTCTTTTTATGAAAAGGAATATAGGGCAATACTTATACACATAAGATATCCTTATCTACCATCAAGTTGACGATTTGCCTCGTCTTTGAACACGTTACAGTTTTGTCATGGGAGGAACACTAATCAACATCTCATGTCCAAACTGTAATATGTTTCCTCAAAACTTTAAACCTTAAACTAACTGCCCTTGAAATATAAAGCCTAAGCTCAAATACTAAATTAATGGTAGTTGCTGGAGAATAAAGCCTAGGCCAAATCTTAGATTCATGGTTTCCAGTAAGTGTGGAAAAACCCCTAGTATTAAACCGCTTTTCTACAGTTAGAGAAATACAGGGTTTAAGATGAATTTTCAACATTGAATGTTCAGATTCTAGCTAGACTAGCTTTAATTTTTGGAAGCACTTACCCTTATCAAAAACTATATCTTACAAATTGATATAGAAGTCAATATCGTTAATTACGAAAATCGCGTCTTTCTCGTAATAACTTTCAAATGCAAATCAACTGCAGATACTGGAAAAAGATGCAAGAACTTTCTATTTACCTCTTGATTTTCTCTTTTAAAGCTCCTATCTTTTCCACAGGTGTTCTGTAGTCAACGGAAAACTCAAAGTTATCACCCATATCAGGACTTCTGTAGAAGTTGCTGATTGGCTTGACCGCCAAAACTGAATTTGGGTAGAATATCTTTTCGTTATCAAACCTCAAGAATACTGTGGTCAAGATATTCATTTCTTCAACAGTCATCTGTCAATTTGCAAGATAAAAGTGTGAATTAACAAAGAAAAAAATGCAAAACAGCAAGAAGATGCAATTAGCAGACATTACCTGAACACCATCAATGACGCATCGATCGCCAACATCAAAAGGATGCATCACAAATACAAATATGATAGCTTCAAATATAGTCTTGCAAGTATTCCCAAAAATAAAAGCAGCTACCACGAGTTGTGACGACAGAAAGACAAGCACTTTAGTAGTCGCTATACCCACCAAGAGGAGCCAGATGATGATTATTATGACAATCAAAATACATGTCACAAGCTTGTTTAATTGCTTTACAGCAGTTTTTGTATCATTCAAAGCATGTGATAGAGCTCTGCGTCCTTGATAAACCTTGACCTGCAAGACATTGATATGCCAAAAACTAAAAATGATTGATATGCCAAAAATGATAAATACTCATTCCATGACCATCTCATTAATCCAACGAATGACCTAGCAAAGTCAATAGGAAGGACTCATACATTTGACATCTAATCAACACCAGATGATGGTTTCTATTCACTTAGATGGCTGCTCTCCTGTTTTGTGAGGTGCTTGCATGAAAGCAGTTATATTATGTAGTTCATGTGCATGATGCGATTACGTAAACAGGAGAGCTCTAATTGTGCTACACTAATCACCAGAAAAATGTCCAGAATTATTATTATGTTTTATTTTATAGATCCCAACATTCTGTATCATTTTAGTAATTAAACACCAGATGAAATGGATCTACTTTAAATCATGCCAAAAGTTATTGCAAACTCAAACAATATGAGCATGGTGCACCCTTAATCCAACTGATTTAGATTCTTTTACATCAAATTGTAGAGCATAATCCAAAAAAAATGATTAAGTACTGAGCATACCACCCATTCCGTCAATGCTTTCCTATCAATCTGTCCAGTTTCTGCCACATCTATCATGGGGAATACAATATCGACCTCTTCTTTAATCAAGAATCTCTTAAGGTCATACTCATCAATGTACCTACACACACGGAAATGAATTATGTGAATCAAGAGAGATGACACTAAATAAAAGAATGTTACAGGATATTTACTTAGGATGTGACATATTGAAACATCATAGTGATGTTTCAAATGCTAGTGTTTTCTTACTTGGAACCAGGCGGTGCGACATTCCTGAAGATGTGGTAGGCAGCAGCAATTGCTTCCTCCTCATTGTTGATCTCCTTATCCGTTTGCTCACATCCTATATCATAATCATTTTCACCTAACGAGCCAGAGATAGTGGAAAGTCCGGAGTTAGATATTACATCAACTAACATTTTCATGGTCCATGCAGAGATCTTTTCTCGCTTCATCTCATGAAGCTTATTAATATCAATTACCGCCTTTTCCTTCTTTTCCTTCCCATCTTTTCCCTTCAGTGTTTTGCGGAAACTGAATTGACTGGCAACACTGTTTGATCTCCCCAGCATCTGAGCAGACTCCATAACTGGAAGTCCTGATAGGGTCAGTAGAATATACTGATGAAAGATTGATTCTTGAATCCTATCAAAGAATGTATTTACATGGAAGGAGGCAGCCAAAATCTTTAGCAGCAAAGTCTTCAAGAGCCACAAGAATGATCCGATAAGTAAAGCTGCTATGGTCCATGTAATAAAATTAGTAACCTTCTCAGTGGAATGTGACCGTTCCTCATTTGAGAAAAGCAGAACCCATGTGAGAAGAACCAAGCCAAACCAAATGCAAACTTGAACACTTTTCTTTAGACCAAAGACAAAATATAACACCTTCTTCCTCAATAAAAAGTTCAACTCTATCAACAAGGCAACAAAATGTATAAACCACTTAGTAACCAACATGCCACTAAAGGTCACCATAACAAGGACAATCCACTTCCAGATCTTCAAATCCCAAAGTTTCCAGTGTTCAAACTTCTTAACCAATAGACTAGCAAGCAAACATCCCAAAAGACAAAGAAACACCAGCCATTCAATCAGAACTTTTGTCTTAAATTTGTTATACTTCAACTTATTCCTTGAGCTCACTTTCTTATATATCTCCTCATCTTCATCGACTCCTCCAAAACCACCCGGTGATGCCATTAACGGTGTTCTTGGGGTTACCGATATAGATACTGTTCTTGTAGTCTCTTTAAATGTATCACTGGAACCCATTTTAGCAGTAGGCGAAGCACGGTTAGATACATTTCTATAAGGGGAATTCGCACTTGGCTCAGGTTGTTCATCAAACATGTTGGCATCAATAGGTAGAGATTGTTCACCAAATCTTGACTTGGGTTTTGAAAATGCAGAGCTGGCAAACGATTTTCGCCGACTGAGAGTTTCATTAGTTGGGATTTTGGGTGGTTTGTTGGCACTTGGGCTTGGGGTTGGAGTATACCTTGAAATTTCAGGTGAGGAATCATTCACTTGCACAGTCCTTGGAATCTGGGAAACTATAGGGGGATCAACTGTTGATCTTGGTGGTCGAACAGGACTGTTAGAATCTCTTTCATCTCCAGAGATCATGACAACCACATCACTGGGGGTTTTTTTGTTCTCTGCCATGCCAATCTCCCCACTAAATTTTACAGCTTTACCATTTGCATCCATTCCAAAGCCAAGTTAAACATCAAGCACCTGAAGAATGAGAAAGAAGAAAGGGTCACACAATGCAATAATAGAGTAAATATAACTGTAGAGAAACTAGAAATTCAAAGTTTTCACCCAACTTTTGACAAAAGAGGCAAACACAGACTGGTTAATCAAAGATTCAGCAAAAAAAGACGTGTTATTATCTACTTTATATTGTTCTAAAGGAGGGGGACAAGTTCTTTTTCCAAAGATGCAATCTTTATGGGATTATCTAACAGAAACAGTTGAGTAAAAAAAGAATATGTTGTGAATCAAAGAAAAAGAATAAAAGAAGCAGCAAGTTGGTAGAGAAGAAAAAAACAAGAAAAAGGAACAGCGGAGACAGTAATAGAACCCCATTGTAAGTGAATATACTAATAGAGTAGTGTCCTAATTAGACAAAAGATTTTACATAAACAATGGAAGAAAGAAAGAAGAGAAAAACTTACAAGTTCGAGGGAGGCGAGGGTTTCAACTTTCAAGAAAAAGGGGGCCAGAGAAGAAAGTAGTGAAGACGGTGGAAAACTGAGGAAGAGGCACATATTTTAATGGAAAACTTTGCTAGAGCTTTGGAGAGGGACAGTTCACAGCACACATAGTATTTGAACTAGCCACGTGAGTGGAATCACAATTGATAAAATGTACTTCCCTCCATTCATTTTACTCTTCTTCCATACGACTAAATTTTAACAATAACAAATATAAAAATTATATTAATATTTTATAATTATAGTTTTATTATTTCTACTTTATAGTCAAAGTATGTTTGCTAAGAAATATTCAATTTATATAACTTATGATAAATGTGTTAATTTATTTGTGTATATGAAAATTGTATTTGTATATGTGCATGTTTTCCGTATTAGGTTAGAGTGACGAGCAAGAGAAAACACATGTATAAATGATTGTGTTTGTATATCTGTATAAAATATAAATTCTTAGTATGTGTTTAACCGTGCGATACGATATTACGATATGAAATCAGCGTGTGGACATGCGATTTCATACTGATTTCATCTTATGATTCTATATCATGAAATAGAATATCATATTCTCCAAAAATCATAATATGTAATTACATGGAAATTTCATATCATGATTTGAGATTTTTTAACACAAAATTGATCCAAAAATTATTTTTTATTTGAATAACCGCACGGACTTTGGAGCTTGAAAAAATAGATTCAAAATAATGAAACAATGCATGGTCATTATGATATTGACAAATAAGTGAAAATTGTCACAACTTGTGCAGTGGTACACAATTATTTGCAAAAAGAAGTAATGTAACATTTATGATCTATGATCATGAAAATATAGTTGTGGATGATATTAACAAAAACAATGACTCAAAGAACATTGTTGGTTCATCTTTTCGATCACATGATTGAGAAATGCAAGTTAAATGTTAGAAAAGTGTCATTATTATGTGGATATTATATTTAAGACTAGTTCACTACAAGTTATATTCAATTCTTTTACTCAATTAAAGTTTGATAAAACAGTTACTAAAGTGGGAAACAAATAGTTTTGTAATAATTATTATGCAATTTTATGATTTTTTATTTATTCGGTAAGATTCAATGAACAATTGGGGCTATCTCAATAGTTTTATAACTTATAGGATTCTTATCACATGTCCAAACAAAACTTTAAATTCATTTCATGATTTCATATTATGATACCATGTCACGATATCACATCGCATGGCCAAACGGATCCTTATACAATTTAATCGAGTTAAAATATTTGTATATCAAATCTCTCTCGTTTTATATAATCACAAATTATTATTTTGTATAATTTGTATTTATAATAGAGAGATAAAGACAAGAAAACTGGACAAGAAAATATTTTTTTTGTATAATTATAAGTATATAGAACAACGAAATATATATTTATATTTTTATATACGATCTCTCTATATATACAAACACAAACACAAATGATGTTTCTATAAAGTCAGAGAGGTGAAGGAGAGATGACTGAAAAAGAGGAGAGTGGCGAGCAAGATCCCAAAGAGAGGGGGGAGAGGAAAATGGCAAGAAATTTGCGGAAAATTGAAATTAAATGAAACTATAAGTATAACATTTATTTTGAACTAATAGTTTATCGTAAATGCACAAGTTTCCCTATTTTTTAAGAATAGTAATGATTTTGCTATATCTATAATGACTAATTAAATAATATAAATTTATTTAATCGTATAATTTTCTCAAATTTAGTACATTCATAAATAAAAAATTGATAAATTGTATCGATATAATTATACATAAAATGGGGCTAAGCCAATCAATGCATGTACCTATTAATATATATATTTTTAGTACATTCGTAAATAGAAAATTGATAAATTGTATCGATATAATTATACATAAAATGGGGCTAAGCCAATCAATGCATATACCTATTATTATATATTTTTTAAGGCACTGAACAACTAAAATGGACGAGCAATGATGTGAAAAAGGCTGAAGGCCATCTTATTCAAGTAGTCATCATCATTATATATAAAGTATTAAGAAAGAAGATTTAATTAAAATCATAAAGAGAATAGTCCAACAAACAAACAAAAACTCCAGCAAATATCTCGAAACTTTTTTTTAGATTTACAGATCAACTACATTTTAGACAACCAATCAAAAAAAGCTTTCCTTTAAAAACGTTTTAGTCATTTATATCATATTATGTTTTGTTTTTTTAGAAAAGTATTAAGTTCAAATAATATTAGTTATCTCCTATGTCTCAAGAACACAAGTAAATTTTTCAAAAGTCGATTAAAATTTTAATATACTTTTAATATATTAATTATTATAATTTATATATTTTAATTTTTTCATAATTATTAAATACTCAAAAGTTAAATAAAAGTTTAAATTACCTTCAACCTTTTTAACATAAACTACCACAGAGGTTGATAGCCACGTGCCATGAAAGAGAAAGTGAAAAGCAACTACAATAATATAACACATTTTTTATTGAAATGACGAAAATACTCTTATGATCATTAATTGATAGCGCTTATTAGAAAATATAATATATACATTAGTTCTATATATTAGTAATAATATCTTATTTGATATATTATTTCTTGTCAAGTATAATTAATGCTTATACATTCTATTTTGTATTAAGTTGCGTATTATTAATATTAAATAGGTATTAATAATACATACTATTTAACATTTGCGTTTGATTAAATAATCATAAAACTATCCTCAAAGCCTTTTAAAGCATTTCCTAACATTTTCTCTTCTTTTCATTTTCTTTCTTGTCATATGTTTTTATTTTTATTTTTATTTGTTTTTCAGTGTCTTTTAATTTGTTAGTGTTTTAATGCACTTTATGGCCTCTTAAGAAAAAAAATTCACAAAAAAATAAAAATCGAATTTCAACATAGTTTAATAAAAAAAATTATTGTTGTGGAGATAAATTTGAGAATTTTTTTATTGGCCAACTTTTCACAAAAATATTTTGACTCAAATAGTACAACTATTTGATATCATTTTTAAAAAGAAGAAGAAGAGGAGAAGTTAATGATGTTTTAGCAAAGAACTTTGTTGCAAGGAAGTGTAAAAATAAATAAATTGTAAAAGATATTTTTGTAAACATATTTTTTAAATAGAAATTATGCAAGATTTGTTATTTCTAATGCATCAAACCAAACAATGTATAAGAAATAATGTTTGCATAACTACTTTAAACATTATTAATGCAAACACTACTAATGCAAGCATTGCTAATGCACCCTATTTTGAAATAAGTAGGCATGTCTACTTGTTACCTCTTTTAGGCACCTCAAACTCTCTTATTATATATGGTCACAAGAACCGTGCTACCATAAAACTTTTTATCTCAACTTCTATGATAGGGATAGAAATTTGAGAGTCAACTAATTTGTTAATATGAGTTTTTATATATATAAAGTTGTTAGTTATTATGATTTATAATATTTTCATGTAATTTTCAAAAATATATTTTGCTTTCTCTGTTCTAATTTATGATATATTGGTAGTTTGTTTATGTCTTTTAATTTTCGAACTTGTTAATTATCGTGATCTAATGCAGGCCCAAACTCCGCGATGAATATTTTGTGTACAATATATCATTAATTTTATTTAAAATGTTTAAAAGTTTTTTAACTTCAGATAAAGTCATATTACAAAATATAACCTAAAGACAAAGTAACACTTTAAAAATTGAAAAGTTGAATTAAGAAAAAAGTTTAATTTTTGGCATTGATACAATAAGTATGAGTCCTATCTACGGACAATAGGAAGTCCTATGGGATGTAGAAGGGAAATCGTAGAAGTTGAGTTTTTGGAAAATTCAAGTTTTTAAAGCTTGACCTACGAGTGAACATGACAAGTCATAGGATATATGACAGATTCCATAGAATGACTTTACACTTACTGAAATTTTGAACTTCAATTTGGGCTCTACGAAAGGGGTCTATGGATCGTAGATTGAATGCAAATTGTTAAAAGGTCTCGTGGAAAGTTAATTGAACATTAGGGTTCTAAAGTTACAGTTGACCAGTACAAGTCGTCCAAATTTCTATGGATCGTAGGTCCAACCTGTTGGTCATTCTGACAATTATTCTTAATATTTAGGTATTTTTCTATGCTTTAATACCTAAGCCAATATCATTTTGACCAGATTTCTAAGTCCTATAACTACTTTTCAATTATTAGAACTATCCAAACCCTATAATTCTCTCAAGTACTCAAAACACATCCAAGTCCATCCCTTTCTAATTCTCTCTCAAGCTCAAAACAGAAAGCTAGAGTCTCAGGCTCGAAGTCTCTTTTTTCTTCTTGATTTTCTAGGATTTGATCATCAAGGTATGTTGAAATTCACAAATAGATTCAATTCATTCATAGGGTCCTAAAGAAATTTCACTCTTCAAAGCCAATTTCACCCAATTTGATTAGGGTTTCATGCAAATCTCCATGAGTCTGTTTATTATGATTCAATTGTCTGGTTTCAATCTTATTGTGCATGATTTGATTCAATTATATGTTTTCGAATTGATTTCATATGGACCCATGTATTGTATAAGTTTATGATAATGAATTTATGGAAAAAAACTATAAACTTATGAATGATGAATTATGAAATATATGCATGATTTATGAAAAAAGATACTTTATAAACTAAGGTTGCCTTTGAGATAACCATAAATGAAATTGTGAAAGGTTTTCTCACATATAATGAAATTATAGATGTGAAATATTTTCTCACATATATATGAATTATGATTTAAAAGAGTTACTCTATGATGACGTAAGATTGGATTGGTTGTTTAATTATGCCTTCCTAAATATGATGATATGAAAATGAATATTCCATTGGGATCTTTACTTAGTATCGAGAGGATAATGAGATGGAGTCTCTACTGTTAGTAGAGGTCGAATCACAAGTAGCAATCTCATTATCCCTAACTACGTGCCCTCGTAGAATTTGTCTTAGAAAAATATAGCCAGTGAATCCACCTAAGCTAGAAGTTATGGTTCTTACCTTGCCAAATAAGACATGTATTTTTTTATATAAGAGAAAGACACAAAATTTTATTTTATAGCTTACATGGTCTATGTCAGTTGATGGTAAATATCCAACAAAATGAACTACGTCACCTTTAAAAAGGTTTTAAGAAAGCTTCCATTATGATTTTTAGATGCATTAACCATGTTCATTATTTAACAAAGCTTTCATTATGATTTTTAGATGCATTAACCATGTTCATTATTTATGATTCTTCTTTAACGCCTTTTACTATATTTTAGTTTGGTCGTGCATATCATGTTTAAAATCCTAAAATAATCATATTTATGTCTTTATGCATTTCTTTGTAGATAGTAGATTCCATGTACTAATGCATGCTTGTGGCTATATTGTCTTATAATATAGGATTCAACGCTTCTCCTCTTTCTACTCATTGCTAGATCTAGATTGTGCTACATTGCTTTGGCTTGGTGAGTCCTCATACTTCGAGGACAAGACCATGAAGGCATTATTGCTTTATTCGCCTTTCTTTTCAAACTTTATGTGTGGTGTATGAGTTACATCCCGACCACTCTATTGATGTTTAGAACGACTTGTCAAGATTTAGTATGATTTATGAACTTATGTTCAAACTTCTCTTCCATGATATTAGACTGTTTTGCACATTCTATTTGTTTATTTGTATGTATGTCAAGTGTCTTGATGTTGGCCTCTCAGATTTTTATATGTCATTTCACATCTAGGGTGTACTTTGGGTCATGACACTCAACCCACTAGGCCGTGACAGATGCTACTCTGACACCGAAATAGGAGAACCCTAAACCACTAAACTATTCATGACATGCAGAAAATAAATAAAACATATTTTAACACCCCCTGTATTTATGGAATTACAATAAATTGATTTTGAAATCCACGTTATTTATAAAAGAGACAAATTAACACTTTTTAGAAACTAGTCTAAAAAACTATAAAAGATACTAAGAAGATATAATGTATGATAGAAAATTACTACATCACCTTTACCATAAGAAAAAAGAAGTAGAAGCTGTCAGAGATTACAATCGTCTTCACATATAAAATACCACTAGTTCCTGCAATCAGACTATGTCAATATGTAGTGATAGATATCATCAATCAACCTGATCCTACCACATAACATCATGAAAATGATCAAGAAACATGAAACTTAAGTATAAAATTAAGACCTCGAACCATTCATTTACAACACTTCTTGGAACTCATACATTCTGTTCAAGTCTTTATCCACTGGCTTTTACCATCCAAGTATAAAGCTCATAAACTAATTTTCTACCTCATTCCACTGCCAACTATGTTATTTAGACAATCAATCCTCTTACCACTCTAAGGTTTCACAAGCTTATCTGTTATGACACTCTTATATCAAATTATAACATAATCCTTCCATCACATAGGGATTTTATGAATATAAGATCATTACTAACTATGGTAACCAACATATTATTCTCCCCAAGCTTCTATGCCAACACTTCTGAGCTTTTATTCATTTTAGTAAACCACCTACAAGACATTTACTATGTCAACCTGTCTCGGATTTTCCCTTATCATATATGACTCAAACACTAATAATCATAATCAATCCTAGCTTTTATACTAGACACCAGACCCCCGTTAATCAGCCTGACCTAGTAACCATAACTTAGAAAAATAGATAACATACAATTATAATGACAAGTATAACATAGCCTGAGCTCTTTGTCCTCACCCTTAGATGACATGCACAAAAACATGAACCTCAGCACAACAATTCATACCTAATTCATCATACCTTTAGAGTAATTCGAACCATTAAGATCACTAGAACATCATCTATAGTATTTGAAATGCAAACTTGGTCTACTAAAGAACCATCCCAACATTTAAAGACAAGATTGACCATTCATGAATTAACATGTAAACATTAAACTACAAGAAAGTAAACTCGATTCTCTCATGGAATCCACACACAAACTATTAATGTATCAGCGAGGTATCCAAGTCAACCATAAATAATTCATAGTGCTATCTGATCCAATCATTAGTATTTCGTATTGGTGTGGTACCCTAGTCAATCATCAATCATAAACAACATATACAATACAATCACAATGAGCATCACATATGAATATACAAGTAAATAACTGTTGAGGAATGAACAAATTGTATTGCAGTACATTGAAGAAGTTACTATATTATTTATTAGTTAGCTACATAACAAATTAGTTAGTTAGTTTCTTTATTAGTTATACTTAACAATGAGTAGTTAGTTAAGTTGATTAATTACAATTAGTGATAAGTATAAACAGATCAATTTACATATGTACAAAAATAAGAGTGTATGAATAATTTTCAGTGATCACATTTTCTCTCTGAACTTTCTTCTTTTTCTTAATACAATTTCAGTTGTTTTCTGCATATTTCCATGGTGAATTTTGAATTCTAACATGGTATCAGAGCATTAATCAAGTGAATCTAAGGATTTCCTTTGTGGATTGATTGGAAATCGAGAGATTTCTTTGTTTACAGTTTTTTTTCTCTGTAAATTTATGCTTGATTCTGATGGAGATTAACGAAGTTTTCATTGATGCTCATACCACTGCTAATGTCATTGATTCTAATCGATCTAAGGATCAACTTGGTATTGATTACCATCATCCTTTGTTTCTTCACGCTTCTGATGCTCCTAGCTCAATGTCAATTAGTATGCCACTTGTTGGGATGTAAAACTACTCAATCTGGTGTTAGGCTATGCAACTTTCATTGTTGACTCGCAACAATCTTGGTTTCATTGATGGATCTATTAACAGAGGTACTTTTGGACCTGCTTATGAATTGCTATGGGATCGTTGCAATGCAATTGTAAAATCATGGATTATGCACAATGTAAGTTCAGATCTGATTAATGGAGTTCTATTTCAATCTAGTGCTCATATGATTTGGGAGGATTTACGTGAATGTTTTGATAAAGTTATGCATCACAAATGTTTTCATTGCACAAATCCAGTTTTTCTTTAGTACATGTACTTTGTCTGTTTCTACTTGCTACTCTAAATTGAAGGATCTTTGGGATGAGTATGATTCGTTGATGCCTCTACCTTGTTGTGACTGCACTAAATCCAAAGGTTATGCAACACATATTCAATACCAAAGGTTGTTACAGTTCCTTATGGGACTTAATGATGGATATGCTAATGCTAGAAGTCAGATATTGATGAAATCTCATGTTTCGAATGTTAACCAAGCTTATGCAATGGTTTTACAAGATGAAACTCAAAAAATTACAGCAGGTAGTGGAGGTATGGATCCTACTGCTTTATTCACTGCTAGAGGTTCAGGTACTAAGCTTAAGAAATATGGAGTGGAATGTGATTTCTGTCATGTCCAAGGACACACTAGGGATAAATGTTTCAAACGAATGAAGTGTAGACACAATCAACTCACTGGTCATCTGAAGGAAACATGTTACAAGCTGATAGGTTATCCACCTGATTTTAAATCAAGAAGAAAAGATCTACATGCTGGTAGTAATTTGGTACAGACTGAAGGGAATCCACCAACTACCATACCAACAACATCTCTTACAACTCCTATGTTCACTCCTGAACAGTACACACGACTTTTGGGATTGCTAAACAATGAAGAAGGACAAAAGGCTAGTGCACACATGGCATGTATCTCTTCTCATGCATCTGAAGTTAATCCTAACTAGATTATTGACACAGGTGCTGCCAATAATACGGTTGGTAACTCACATTTATTGGTTGCTAGAACTGAAGTAGGAAACAAAGGAAAAGTGTAATTACCTAATGGGGATTCTACTTATATCACACATATTGGTAACAGTCATCTAGCATGAGGTAATGTTCTCAAAGATGTGCTCTATGTGCCAATATTTAAGTTCAATCTACTGTCTGTTTCTAAAGCTACTAAACAGTTGAACTGTTGCATTTCTTTCTATCCTGATTTTTGTGCATTTCAGGATCTCTCCAATGGGAGGGTGAAGATGATTGGTAGAGAACAACACGGACTTTACTTGTTGAAAGAACATAAATACAATAAAAAATCAATTGCCAGTCAATCTCTAGTTGCACAGGAGCTGCCAAACTCAGATCTCTGGCATAGAAGAATGGGTAATGTACCCTTACCAGTCTTGAAGAAACTTCCTAGTATTTTCAATACATGTAGTAGTATATTAGGCCAATGTGATATATGTACTATGGCCAGGCAGACTCGAATTCCTTTCAAACACAGTCTTACTACATCTGTTACTTGTTTTGAATTGATCCACATGGATGTTTGGGGACCTTACAAGATTACTACCTATAATGGCATAGACTACTTTCTTACTCTAGTGGATGATTACTCTAGATGGACTTGGTTTTTTTGCTCAGAGTCAAGTCTGATGTATCTAGTATACTCAAAACTTTTCTTGTTATGATTTTGAATCAATTTGAGAAACATGTCAAAATTTTCAGAACTCATAATAGTTCAGATTTTTGTAACAATACTTGTGGTGAAATATTCAAAACTCATGGCATCTTTCATCAAAGTTCATGTTCATATACTCCACAACAAAATGGGAGTGGTGGAAAGGAGGCATAGACATCTCTTGGAGACAGCCAGAGCCATCAAATTTCAAGGAAATTTGCCATCAAAATTCTGGGGTTGTTGTGTTGAGGCAGCTGCATATATACTCAATAGAGTACCATCTACTGTTTTGAAAGATTGATCACCATTTGAAATGCTTTATGGTCGAGTACCTTCTTTGTCACACTTGAAGGTCATTGGTTGTCTATGTTACGTAACTGTTCTGCCTAAACATGACAAATTTAGTGCAAGAGCTGTAAAATGTGTATTATTGGGATATGGTGTATATCAAAAGGGTTACAAGGTGTATGATCTGGATAAGAAACAGGTCTTTATCAACAAGGATGTTGTGTTTCATGAATCTTGTTTTCCATTTTTATCTAAAGAACCTACAAAGCTTCATTCTATATCATCAGATCATGATTTTTTTCTGTATTCTGATTCTTCTGACCTTATTCCTACACCTACACCATCAATTCCTGTTCTTCCTGAACACCTTGATCCTTCTAGTTCTTCTTCTGTTGAACCATCTTTTACTTATGTTGACATTCAGTCTACTGCTGAGTTTCAAACCACTTCCACACTTTCTTCATCTGAGGTTTTTTCTTTTCCTACATCTCAAAAATCCACAAGATCCACCAAACCTCCAATCTGATTGAAAGATTTTATTGTACCCCACAAAACTCCTGATTCTACTTGTTTATATTCTCTTAGTGATGTGATGAACTATGATTCATTATCTCCTACTTATCAGAGTTTTATTGCTAAATTCTCTGCTGATAGAACCTAAGTCTTATGCTCAGACTGCCAAGGATCCTAGATGGATTGAGGCAATGGAATTAGAAATTAAGGCTTCGGAAGATAATCACACATGGGAAATTGTGACTTTACCTACTGATAAAAGAGCAATTGGTTGCAAATGGGTATTCAAGATAAAGTATAAGGCTGATGGCACAGTTGACAGATTCAAAACAAGATTGGTGGCTAAGGGTTATAGCCAACTCGAAGGTCTTGATTATCAAGACACATTTTACCCTATGGTTAAAATGGGTACTGTGAGGGTTGTGATTTCCCTGTCTGCTACCAGGAAATGGTTCATTCATCAAATGGACGTATACAATGCCTTCTTGCAAGGTGATTTGGAGGAGGAAGTTTTTATGACTATGCCACCAAGTTTTTTTGATAACTACAAAGCTACTCATGCTTGTAAACTATTCAAATTTCTCTATGGTCTGAAGCATGCTTCGAGACAATGGAATGTGAAATTAACCACAACTTTACTCTCTTTTGGTTTTACTCAAAGTCCTTTGGATTATTCTTTGTTCATTAAACAATCTGCATGGAAGATTGTCATTATCCTTGTCTATGTTAATGATTTGTTAATTACTGGTGATGATCTGAATATGATTCAAGACATCAAAATCAGTTTGCACTCCCATTTTAAAATCAAAGATCTTGGAGAGCTCATATATTTTTTAGGGATTGAATTCGCTAGAAGTGCAGTAGGGATAGTCATGCACCAAAGGAAATATGCCCGTGATGTTATTTCTGACTTGGGGTTATCTGGAGCCAAGCCAGCTAATTCTCCACTTGAGCTACATGATAATCTTACATCTACTTATCTTTATTCTCTTATTGGTACTAAGGATGAACCTTTACCTACTGATATCAGTTCCTATCAAAGACTTGTTGGTCGATTGTTGTATCTAACTCACACCATACCTGGTATTTCGTTTGCTGTCCAGACATTGAGTCAATTCATGCATTCTACAAAGTTATCTCATATGGTTGGTGCTGCTAGAGTTGTTCGATATCTTAAACAATCTCCAGGTCTAGGGTTTATTCTTTCCTCAGATTGTGATTCCACTTTAACTGCATTTTGTGATGCTGATTGGGCTTCATGTCTCAACACTCGTCGATAAGTTACTGGCTATTTGATCAAATTTGGCTCTTCACCTATTTCATGGTAGTCCAAAAAACAATCCACTATTTCGCGTAGCTCAGCTGAAGCTGAATATCGCAGCCTAGCATCCAATGTTGCTGAAATTGTCTGGCTTGTAGGCTTACTTACTAGACTTAGTGTCAAGGTTCCTCTTCCCGTACCATTACATTTTAATAGCAAATATGCCATTCAGATCGCCTCCAATCATGTCTTTCATGAGCGTACAAAGCATATCGATATTGACTGTCACTTCATCCGCGAAAGGATTCACACTAGATTGATATCACTTTATCATTTTTGTACTTCAGAGCAACAGGCTGACATTCTCATTAAAGGCTTAGTTTTTTGTCAACATTCTTATCTTCTTTCCAAGCTAGGAATGAAAAATATTTTCATTGCTCCTAGCTTGAGGGGGGGGGGTGTTGAGGAATTAACAAATTGTATTGCTGTACATTGAAAAAGTTACTATATTAGTTATTAGTTAGTTACATAACATTTAGTTAGTTAGTTTCTTTATTAGTTAGACTTAACAATGAGTAGGTTAGTTAAGTTGATTAATTACAATTAGTGATTAGTAAAAATAGATCAATTTACATATGTACATAAATAAGAGTGTATGAATAATTTTTCAGTGATCACATTTTCTCTCTGAACTTTCTTCATTAACTTCTTAATATAATTTCAGTTGTTTTATGCATATTTCCATGGTGAATTTTGAATTCTAACAATAACACATTTCATTTTTTGGGGTTATCAACATATGTCATTTCACATTAATCTTTAGTTTTTTCATATGCATTGGACAAGTAATACTAAAATAATAGACACACATATATTACATGATTAAAAAACACAACCATCACCTTCCGAAAGATAACCTCATAGGATATCCTTGATCATCCTTAAATATTCCACAATTTCCTTTCCCAGGACAATACCCAACAACCTCATAAACAAACAATACTTCGCTAGCAACCATCTTATCCTAACCATTACTAGAAATAGATCTAACTATCCAGTTAAAGAAAATTCAGCGTATCTGACCGCTAAGCAACTACTAATAAATCTTGATCGTGAGCTTTGGCTGCGTGAAAGAAAACCACGATGAAATAGGACCAAAATTCCTTGGATCTTCACCTTTCTTGCACTAAATCTCTCCTCTCCACACCTCCCATGCCTCGACTTTCTTCGAAGGATTTTTGACATAGCCCTCATCTATTTTCTCTTTTATAAAGTGAGTGCAAAATAAAAGACCTCGAGTTAACTAGGTCTTGATTCCTATAAGCTCACTATAGTGGCCATGCAGGCGCTACATCGAAGCCACCATAGTGGGAGACTTTTTGCTATGGTGGATTTACATTAGCCCAATAAATTTCATCGTGTGCTCAAAATTTTAAATTTGCCACCATATTTTCAGAAATTTAGAATTCCGCATGATATATCTTTGAGTAACGATGGTTTGGATCAGTGTTTTGAAATGTTGGGGTGTAACATCTCACAACTAGAAATGACTAGAAAAGAGGTTAAAATCTGAAAATACTTATTTTTTGAAAGAGTAGAAAAATCTAGAAATTTTAAGTAAGTTAAAAAGTGAGTTTTTGGTCAACTTCAAATGACCATAACTTCTAGCTCAGGATGAATTAGAAGTAGTTCCAGATATGGTTGAAAATTTTTTAGAATAATATTTCCAACACAATCGAGTTTATATTGAAAACGTATAAGTCAAATATGTCTTCCGGAAGTTGGGTTGTTGTATTGAGGAAAATTCAATCCGGATTTGGAAAGGGCAAAGTTATATTTCCTTACCTAATTTAATTAATTTATTTTTAGGATTAATTGGGGTAAAAAATAAATTTAGTTTAGTTTGAAAAAAATAAGAATTACGCATAGGGCTTGGAGAATAGAGAAAAGAAGAGGAAGGTAAAGAGAAGTCAAGGATTCGCCAAGAACGTCAAGCTTTGCGAGTGGAATTCGTCGGGGGTGATCCCTATAAAGGTATGTGAGATAATTTAGTGTTGGATGAGTCCACCTACACACCAAACTTTTTTCAATTCAGTGGTTGGTTAGTTGTTTACATGTTAATATGTGAAGTTCTTGAAGAACATTGTCGAATTCTTGTTGGTTGAGTTGTTGAATGCCTAGTGTTGATTTGATTAGGTTTCCGGGTTGTTTTTCGAGTTAAATCTATTGGGTAGTGAGGGTAATAATGATCCTAAGTGTTTGGGGAAATAACCATGGAAGTTAAAAGGGTTTGGAGATGAAAAAGAGGAGAAAAGTTGAGAACACCTGGGTATAGGGGTTGAGGTGTTGTGCCTCTCATAGCCCCACAGAAAAATCTCTGTCCATAGGTCCTTGGGGAGCCGCGCCAGACAGAGCTCTCCAACTTGGCCTCTAAAGTTTTGGGTATGACGCCCCACGCCTCTCAGAGCGTCAAAGAGGGTATTTCACCCCATTCTTTCCCCACCTTTTCGTACTAGCTCCTAAGTGATATACCCATATTTGTTAGTTGATTCCAACATTCTAAGGTACATATAAACATCATGAAATCATCTATAAACATGAGATGATGAACCTTGAATCGATAACCCAATTCAAGGAAAGTTAAGATCAAAGTCAAAGAAATTAATAGTCAAATCTAGAAGTTAAGAAGCAAGTCAAAACAAAGTTCTTAAGAGTTCTCAAGGGTCTTTAACAACGTTTTAACTTTGTTTTAAAACTCAACTTTCAAGTTAAGTAACAAGTAAAGAGTTGAGCTCATTTCTCAAAAATTTATAAGGGAACTAAGTATTCCTTAAGAGTTATTTTGAGACTTAAGTTTCAAGCTAATTAAAGAATAAAGAGTTGAGTTCATTTCTCAAAAGCTATTAGGGAATTAAGTATTCCCTAAGAGTTTATAAATGTTTTTCACATTTAAGATAAGAGGAACTAAGATTTCCCAAAAGAGTTTTGAGTAAGAAAAAGGGAACATTGATTCCAAGAGAGATTATAAAGCTAAATGTTGAGCAATAATCTCAACCCAGAGAAAGAAGCTGTTTTAAAAATACATGAGCTAAGTATATTTTTGGGAGTAGTATTGAGCACCGATTTGGGGAATGCGAGTTCAAAATAACTCAAGTCTCCATAAACCATGTAGCTATCATGGGCATTGAAGGATCAAACTTTGTAGATGATCACTTAAGTTAAGTTAGTGGATCCACTAAGTTAAGTAAGGTCCTATACCGATGAAAAGGTATAGGATGGTCCTCGGCAGCCTGAGATAAAATGTTGTACCATCACTTTCGCTCGTAGTGATGATTGTCGGTTAGAGAATCTGCCAAAGAAAGTTAAGATCAAAGTCAAAGAAATTAATAGTCAAATCTAGAAGTTAAGAAGCAAGTCAAAATAAAGTTCTTAAGAGTTCTCAAGGGTCTTTAACAACGTTTTAACTTTGTTTTAAAACTCAACTTTCATGTTAAGTAACAAGTAAAGAGTTGAGCTCATTTCTCAAAAAGTTATAAGGGAACTAAGTATTCCTTAAGAGTTATTTTGAGACTTAAGTTTCAAGCTAACTAAAGAATAAAGAGTTGAGTTCATTTCTCAAAAGCTATTAGGGAACTAAGTATTCCCTAAGAGTTTATAAATGTTTTTCACATTTAAGATAAGAGGAACTAAGATTTCCCAAAAGAGTTTTGAGTAAGAAAAAGGGAACATTGATTCCAAGAGAGATTATAAAGCTAAATAATGAGCAATAATCTCAACCCAGAGAAAGAAGCTGGTTTAAAAACACATGAGCTAAGTATATTTTTGGGAGTAGTATTGAGCACCGATATGGGGAATGCGAGTTCAAAATAACTCAAGTCTCCATAAACCATGTAGCTATCATGGGCATTGAAGGATCAAACTTTGTAGATGATCACTTAAGTTAAGTTAGTGGATCCACTAAGTTAAGTAAGGTCCTATACCGATGAAAAGGTATAGGATGGTCCTCGGCAGCCTGTGATAAAATGTTGTACCATCACTTTCGCTCGTAGTGATGATTGTCGGTTAGAGAATCTGCCAAAGAAGTTATATATATATATATTTATATATATATATATATATATATATATATATATATATATATATATATATATATATATATATATATATATATATATATATATATATATATATATATATATATTTATATATATATATATATACACACACCATATGTTTTTTACTGGTTTATATTGAGTTGAGTATCCATGAGTTGAGCAAAGCCAAGATAAGTGTTTCATTCTTACTCCCTTTCAAGATTAAGTTGTTTTTGCATTTCAACTCGCATACTCGTACATTTAATGTACTGATGCCAGTTGGCCTGCATCGTCTTATCATGCAAACGCAGGTAACCAGGATCAACATCTGACGTATCGTTGATCCAGTGAGCAACTTAGAGTCAGTTGATGAGGCTCCCTTCATTCCGGAGGATATCTTTATCATTCATTTATTGTTTTTAGTTTTCAGTTGTTAGAATGATTGGGGGTCCTGTCCCAACATCCATCTTTATATTAGAGGCTTCATAGATAGATAGTATAAGTTCTTTCTTCTTATTCATTTTAGTTGTATACGTTTAAGACTTAAGTTGCCGTTTTGGCTAAGTTATATTTTTTAGTTATTCCTTGAGTTATATTCTCTTGTATTTAAGTCTTCTGCTGAGTAAAGGAAGCCAAACCAAGGGTCCGCTTGAAGCCAACAATGATTTTCGAGTGCCGACCACATTCAGGGTGTAGGCTCGGGGCGTCAGTGGGGCGTTAGGCGGGGCGTTTTGTACTGTATAGGGCGAGGCATAAGCCTCGAGACACGGGGCGTTGGTTCGATGGATCTACAGGGCGTACTCTCATGCATATTCAATTTATAGTTTTATTACTAATAAAATAAGGAAAAGTAACTCTTTCAATGATTTATGATTTATTTCAAAGCCCCAAAAACGTTTGTTGAAATACTAGTTCGGATTATTATATATATATTACAGAATCTATCAAACATGTATTATTGGAAAACTTTTGCCTGACCAAGTTTCATCCTTTAAAGGTGATACATAATTTCATAATTTACATGACAAATTACAATAGTGAGAGTTGTCTTAAAATATTATGTTCTTTTTCCTTCATGACCGATCAAAGTTAACACGAGGAGACATCTTCCAAACAGAAGGTACGCTAATGAACGACAGTTATCACGCCTCAATTCTAATCAAATTGAATTATTCATTTCAATTATTATATATGGTCCACATTGCTTCATCCAAACTATTTAATACAACTATTAAAACTCTAATTAAAGAGGAAATTTATACCCAAAACTCAAAGATGTTTGTTTATTTTTTATACCAAACGATTCAATAGAATATGTTACTTTTCCATTTTAACTAACTAAATATCATTGTTAGTAAAATAAGAAGATTGGATTGTCAACCCTAGTTCTTATTTATTAATATTATCTTCTTCTTTTTTATTTTCAAACATAGTTTTTAGTTCATTTTCTTGGAATTTGTTGTTTACATGTAACACATATTACTTGTGTAATTTATTCATCACTGGAGGCTTGTCATCTTTTGTTCTACGACTTGCTTTACTTTAAGAGACTCGAGTTTAATTTATGTTAATATATGATCATATTATGGCACAACCAACCTCATCATTAGAGGAGGGCTTATTGCACTTGGAACTTTTGATGCATATACATATCTATACTTTTCACAATATTTTTTAATCATTGTATCATAATTTCTTGTAAATTTAATTTGTACAAAAATTATGGAGTAATTTTTGATTTGCACCCCTAATATATGTGATTTTTTTATGACTTACATCTTATCCTATCAATTTTAATGATTTACACTCTAATCTTCTTAGTTTTTTGCAAGAGCAGAAAAAAATCTCCTTTTTTTCCAATTATTTACAAGAATAAAATAGAAAATTAAGTATATAGAAAAATAAAATGCGATTTAAATTTTAAAAATAAAAGCAATATTAATTAAAAGTCATTTGTTGCCTCTTTTCCGTTAAAATGAAGAATAATCAATCATTCGTTTCTAGTATTTTTTAGGAAAAATTACTAAACTACACTACATATGTTTACATATTATCATTTAATCCCTACTCTTTCATAAAAATTCAAAAATTCCTACTTTTTCTTCAATTTCTCTATTCCGGATACTTAATTTTGAAAGAAACCAAACTCACATTTCTCATCTCCAAAATCTCGCCTCTAATCTCTCCCACTACCAAATCAGTTATCGGATTCAAAGTAATTTGATTTTCAGACGATTCAATAGCCCAAATTTCAAAATAGGTATTATCTTCTTCTTCATTTTTCTTTCTGAATCAATTCCGTGTTTCAATTGATTTTGTATCAGTTGACAAAATGGATCATCCATCTTTTAATATTGGGATTTCCCAAAGAATAACACCTAACAATATCAAAAATTTGAATCAGAAGACCCCAACTTGACAGAACATAGGTCTAAAAGCTTGCATGCACCGACATTAATGGCAAATCGAACTTCTACAAAGAAAAAAAAAACAGAAGTGGGGGCACCATTTAAAGCAAAGGATACAAAAACTAAACAGGAATGAGGTAGAAAGGTTACACCTCCCATTTTTCGATCATATTACCTTTTGTATGTCTTTTTTTTAATTTAAATTAGGCATATTGAAATCTGAAGTTTTTACCTAGAAATACTGATTATTTGGTTTGAGTATAACTTTTACAGTTGTAGATGAAAGACATTGTGAAAAATAAAATTTTATTATATATATTAAATCTGGAGTTTATTTCCAAAAACACTGATATTATACCAAAAGTTGATATTGAGTATAAGTTTTACATTTGTAGATGAAACACATTGTTGAAAAATAAAGTTTCTTTGCATATATAGAAATCTTGAGTTTCTACCTGAAACACTAATATTTTATCAAATATTGGTATTAAGGGTTCATTGTCCTTCATAAGTATTTGTTTTATATTTGTAGATGAAAGACTAGTTTCAGGCAAATTTTGTGTGTTTAGAATTGTATCTAAAATAGACATTCAATTCGCAGTATGATATAGAGGTTATTTTTTGTACATATATCATATTCGTAGATATGAACATGAATGATGTGAACACAGAATATAACATATCTGATAGTTAACATTTTGTATCATATTTAAATAGAAGTCAGTGTATATACATAAGTAATATAATTTTGTGTATCAGTCATGCATTGTTAGTATACTAAGTATAAAATGATCTGAAACATTATATTGTGAATCAATTATGGTATTTTCCTTTTAGTTATGTATGCATAATTTATCAATTTAGTGATTAATCAACATCTTTTATCTTTATGGAATTGCAAAATATGAAATATCTAATTAAACATATTCCAAAGCAACCTCTATTAGAATAGTATAATAGTAGTCTATAAACTGATTTACAGGTGAAATTTTCTCGAGGCATTATGCAACAAGAGAGCGATAGCCTGTCAGTATTGTATCCACCCAGCTTTACTTACACATTTCATTCAATTTATAATGTATATTTTTTTGTCTTTGCAGCGACTGCGGAACATATGTAGCTGCTTTTGCTGAATTTCTGAGTAACTAATTCAAGGTCCCATCGATTCCTTTACGAGGTGACTATCTTCGCTCAAGATATGCAACACTGTTATGGAAATATGGTACTGACAAGACCAAGGCGGGATACCATATCTAGAATAATGATTTTATAAGGCCAAAGGGTGTTTTCGTTCCATTGACACATGATGAACTGATTAATGTAGAACAATAATCTATTTACTGCCTTACAGTGAAGATATGATATTTTTTTATTTTGAAGATACAATAAGTGCTTTGGAGTATTCCTAGTCAACATTATATTTCCAAGTAATTAATTCTTCTAAATTTGAAGAGTTTTTATGTCGCTTTTAAATTATTTTTAAATGCATTTTAATACCTTATTAATTTCTGTATATTTTAAGTATTATACATATCCCTGCAGCTTTTACTACAGTGAATCCGATACAAATTTTTTTATCAAAATTATTAGGTATATGATACAAAATTGTGTTCATCAAATGACAAAGTTTTATTGTTCACATAACATGGTACATGTTACATCTTATAAGGTGATACAAATAATTTTCACTTACATAATATTATGTATATGATACATAATATTATCTATATGATACATAGGTAAAAATTTCAAATTGATACGATTCTACTATTTTATGCCAAAGTTACAAAGGTATTAAGTATCATATACATAAATTTTATGCTAAAATTACTCTAACTTATTTTAATCTGATTTTAAATTTCTTGTAAACTATTATGTGCATGAAACTCATGAATTGTGTCCACATATGTAAAAAATCACTTTTTGAATACTTTATTATTAGTAGATACAAAATTTAGAAGATCATATTATGTATATGATATATAATTGAGTTAAGTAACATGTTTTACATGTTAACTCTTTTAACTTTGACACATATCATTACAAAGATAGTATGTATCAAATAAACAAAATTATACTAAAATTATTCTAACCTTTTCTAACTTATATTTCCATAAAATTCTTATGTACATGAAACACAATTGCGTTTACAAGTATCAAAATTATATGTATATGATATATAATATTGGTAAAAAGATACAATTTCCTATACTTTATTACAAAACTTAGAAGAAGATATTATGTATATGATATATAATTGATTCAAATGATACCTTTTTTTCATGTTGTCTTTGTATTAACTTGGCACACCTCACAACTATTTGGCACTATTAATCTATCGCATACAAAATTAATAGATGATAAGCACACTGCAATGTATACCAAATCATTTTTATCATAAATTATCAATAAAAAATATTGCCAGATTTCAAAACATAACATTATTCATTTATTGCATCATAAAATAGTAATATGAAATTACTTCTTAAAGTATCAAATTTGAGAATTATTAGAGAAGCATAAAAGTACTTCTAAGAAGCAAGTATCAAGAATCTTTTGGGAAGTAAGTACATGTTCATCTATTGTGACCTTTCTGTCCACACTGTCCACAACAGTTCGTGTTTGTGGTTATCTTTTCATCTGAATTTTTCTTCCTCTTTTTTCTTGGCCTTCCAGGCATTTTTTAGTATCTTGGTGACAAGACGACTTCTTCCATAATAGATTCCAGAGCAATCCAATCACTTTTGTTTGGCAGTGATTCTATTGTAACTGCATATGTGTTTGTTAATGCATCAAGTTTATAGTAATCAGAGCAGTAGGGGTGTACATCTTTAATATTCTTCTTTTTTTAAACAGTCATTGCGTGTGCACAAAGTATCTCGTCATGTTGAAATCTACCACATGAACAAGTTTTTCTCAAGACAAACAATGTATCTTATTGCACCTTCATACACTGCCAAAAATATATTCAGAAGATGCAACTACCTGCAAACGTTTAAAAATTATAGATACATTAAACGGATATTTGATTTGCATAATTAACAATATAATGAGAAGTAAAGCTAGAAACATAATACATGTAATATAAATATGTACCTTCATTTTTGCCGATTTGGACGTGTTTATAATCAATATTTCTTGAAATCTTCTCCCTAATGTTTCCTCTGTATAAGATGCTATTTTTCAATTTTTGCAATTTCAAGTACCAAATAGAATTCTAGCTTCTTCCAAAAAGTCTATAATAGGTATTTGTCATCACTTTTATATCGCTCGTACCTAACATCACTTTCGCATATACGTGAATGCCTTACAAGATTGAAATATTCATTACAAACCTTCACCTAAAATACGTTGAATTTTTTTTAGAATCAGCTTGACAGCTATTCGTAAAATATCAACGGAGAATTTCAAAATTTGAAATTTGAAATTTGAAATTTCAGTACAGTAGTGTTTTATAAATGAATGATTTGAAGATGAAAGAAACATATGCGTGAATTGTGGCAGTTAATTTGTATTTCTGTTTTAAATTCCTTTTTTAATGCATTAAACTGATAAAATCCCTTTTTTAACGCACTGATCTGATAATTACAACTTCTACATTAAAGTATCCGCCCGCATAATAAAGTATCCACAATATAAAAAAAGAAGGGAATTTTATAATTTATAAAAGAATAGGGACAAAAAATAATTTGTTACCATACTATGCGTTTTCTATAATTTTTACTTTTTTTATTTTTTTTTGTTTTTATGTTTTGGTCTAAACATTAATCTCTCTAGGAGGGAACACCATTAATTTTTAAAGATAAATCTCTTATATTTTGGCCAGACAATTGTTTCTTCCAACTAATTGGTATTATGTTGTTTAACTAGTGGTTATTGGTATTATATGCTGTTCTTCTGATGTGTATATATATATATATATATATATATATCTTTTATTTTGGCCAAACAATTGTTTCTTCCAACTAATTGGTATTATGTTGTTTAACTAGTGGTTATTGGTATTATATGCTGTTCTTCTGACGTGTGTGTATATATATATATATATATATATTCCACAACAAAGTAAAAAGTGAAAAAGGGTGATGGCTAACATTTAAATACACTTATTTATTAGCTGGTACTTTGGTTTTATTTTCTTATAGTAATCATTACTATATGGGGTCAAAAAGTGGCATCTTAATAATTTTGTTGAAACAGTATCGTCTAATGGCCAAAAACAAAAATACCAATAAGGTATAAAACTAAATTATTAAGAAACTGAAAAAAGTGAACAGAATACTTTAGCATAAATATTTTCATGTCTCCGTATTTTTGTCAAAACAAATATTTTTAATTTTACCAATTAAAAATATAAAATTTACACCATTCAATCATATTCAACCAATAGACATCTGTATAAAAAATATATATCTAAAATTTATTAGTTTAACATAAAATAATTTTGTGATAATTTAGAGTACACGAATAGTCTCATTTATAACATAGTTTGGACAAAAGAAAACAAACTAATAAAATCTGTTATTTATCAATTATTATTAAATCGATTACATTTTTTATTTACAAAAGATTTATAATACTATCACTTAGCCAACTTTTTTAAACCAGACAAATCGCAAGCTGACAAATTGAGCTAATAAAAAGATAATATTATTATTTCTTCTTCTCTTCTACTTTCTGTTTCTTTTTCACTAAAGCAGACATAATTTGGGCCCTATATTGTCTAGTTTAATTCAATTATTATAAAATCAATAATAAAAATAAATCAAAAGATCATAAACAGTACATAAGGTGGGTGGCTTCTCAATCTCTTCTTTGCAATAATGTAATATTCCTCTCTTTTAATTTGTATTATATATAATTTTAAATTGACAAAAAATTGAAAAGTATAAAATAAATTATACCTTGTTATTTCAAAATTTATAATAGTACTTATGTTATTATACATTTTTATATAGGGATAAATAAAAATAATATAATTAGATATTTTAAATATTAAATATATTGTTTCAAAATATATTAATAAAAAGTAATATCTATAACTTAATAAAATAAAAGAAATAACAGTAGTCAAAAGTTTTTGGCACGATCATATGACAATGCAAATAGTTAGACAATCTTGTCAAATGTTCTCCTATTTTGGGTTGACAAGATTTTTATTTTGATAATTGTTTTTCCCTAATGCAATCAATATTAATATATTAGTGTAAAGAACTATGAGGCATTATTAAAGCTCTTAAATTTGATTATCAGATCATAGTTATTAGGATTTGCTTGTTCTTTTATGTACGATCAATTTTAATCATTCAAATCTTAATCATTAAGAGCATGTGTAATGATCGGTTTCTGTCATTATAGAAAAGTTAACGGGAAAAAATTGGGGCAGGAAAAACTTTTTCGTAGTATTTGAATTTTTCCAATTATGTCCAAATTTGAAGAAATTGGAGACTTTAAGGTGTAGGGAAATCTTGTAGCAATCAGGTAACTTAATTATGAATGCGGTTACATGAGGTGTTAAATAACTCGTTAAGGAACACGTAAGACTTTAGAAATTGTATATAAGTGAGTAGATTTCCGGGAATCGAACTTAGCATAAATGACATTTTCCGAGCGCCGTGGGTTAGAGGTGTTGTGAAATGGGAGTTTGGAAATTCTTGAGGGAGCTCACTGGTCCAAGAATCCCGCCCTAGCGGGGGATTCTGGCATCGCCGTTTTGGCGCGATGGGTGTCGCTGTAGTTAAAGTCATTAATAAACCCCTAAATGACTTCATTATGCAGAATTTGACTTTTAGCTATAGAATAACCTAGGAGATTTCTACTCGTTTTTCACTATTCTTTAGGCTAAAAGTATGCTTTTCATTCCCCGAATTTTTTTTGATCCATCGAGCGTAATAGAATGGGTTAATAATGATAGGGATCATGAATTTGATCCATGATTCATAGAATTGTTAATAATTCGGGTAAGTAGCGATTGTTTGATGATTCCTGTATTTTATTGATTGTTTGTAGACTAAGAACAAGCGGAACGAATCCGGAAAGGGAAGGATCAAGTTTCTTAGGGTTTCAAGCTTGTTTCGAGGTAGGTGATGATTGTGATTCTACATTTGTGTGATGTATGCATGTTTTTTCTTCACTGTGATACTTGTATATGTAAGAATGTTGCAATATTGACCACACTTGTTGTAAATGAGATAGATGAATGACGTTGCCATGAAATAATGATGCAAATGTATGATGCTGATGATATACTTGTGATTCAGATTGTGGTGTGTGTTTTGGGGATCGCCATGTTTCGATAAGCTAACTGGGATCGGGTTGCCACATTCCGACATAAAAATAAAATCGGATTTCCACGTTCTGTAAAACTAACAATTTGAGTTTGGGTTCCGTGAGAGGATCAATAATGTGAGGATAAATGTGAAATGTATTGTTGATTCACCATGTTGATATATATGCATATGATTATAATGTTATGTCTGACTTGTTTATGTTACACTAGAAGGATGCTGCGTGATCTTACCAGTTGACGGTGGCTGTGTACTGATTCTGTAACATCTCGTATCTAGAATTTGCTAAGGTTAATCTAAGAAAAACAAGAAGAATCAAATTTGGAAATAAGTAAGGAAATCTGGAAAATTTCCATATTTCAAAAGTAAGTTTTGATCATTTTCAAACGGACATAATTTCCAGCTCAAGAGGATTTTGGATGAGTTCTTTATATGGATGGAAATATCGTCGCAAGATCTTTCCAACGATGCAAAGTTTGCTAAATTTTGAGTTCATATGAGAGAAATATACCATTCGTAAGTTGGGCTGTTAAGCAAAGGAATTTCCAATCCGGATTTGTTAAGGGCATTTTGGTCTTTTCCTAAGTCAATCATTAATTTCGTTTTTGGGTAATATGTTGGGGTTTAAACTGATTCCATTCAGTTTACACACTTAGAATATAAGATAGGGCTTCAAAAGAAAGGAGAAAAGAGGATAAGGGAGAAAAAGACGCAAGAACACCAAGATTTCGTTGGGGGTGATCCCTATCAGGTATGTGAGATCAATCGGTGTTGGATTCTTTCACCCACTCTCCAACTTGATTCATTACAACGATTTAGAGTTAATTGAAAGTAAACCTTGAAGTTCTTGATGAAAAGTTTGAAGTTTTTGTCGGTTGATTTGTAGTTGATCTTTAGTACTTTTGATTCTGATTTTCGGACTATTTTCAGGTCTAAATTATTGGGTAATGAGTTATTTAGGGATCCTAAGTGTTTGGAGGTGGGATCCATGGGAGTTTGGAAAGGTTTAAAGATGAAAAACAAAAAAGGAGTTCGGAAAAACCCGTCTGATAGGCACTGGGGCGCCGCACTACCAAAGCGCCTCAAGAAAGAGTCTGTCAGTCAGGCGCCCCGCCTCTCAGAGTGCCCCGACCCCCCCGAAAACACCATTCTTTTCCTATCTTTTCGTACTAGTTCCTAAGTGATGTGCCCATCATCCCTAGGTTATTCTAACTCTCTAAAGTACATCTAAACATCATCAAAATCATCAATAAACATGAGATCATGATCCTTGAATCCATACTTTAATTCAAGGAACGTTCAGAGTCAAGTCTAGAAGATAAGAGCAAGTCAAAGTAAAGTTTCTAAAGTCTTTCACAAACATTTTCACTTTGTTTTAAAGGCTTAAAGTTTAAGTCAAGAAAGAGTAAAGAGTTCAGTTAAATTCTCAAAATCTATAAGGGAACTAAGTATTCCCTAAAAGTTAAGTTTCAAGTTAAGTAAAGAGCAAGAGTTGAGTTCATTTCTCAAAAGTTATAAGGGAACTAAGTATCCCTAAATATTTACAAAAGTTTCACATTTGAATAAAAATGGAACTAAAAGTTCCAAAAGAGTTTTGAACAAAAAGGGAACATTGATTCCAAGAGGAGCTTCTTAAAGCTAAAATGTTCAACAAATTATCTCAACCCAAAGAAAAGAAAGTTTCAATTAAAGAATGAGATAGAGTACATTTTTGTAGTAGTATTAAGAACCAATGTAGATATGAAAGTTCATATTAACTCAAGTCTCTATGTAAACCATGTTGCCACCATGATAATTGACGGATCATACTTTTTAGGTGATCGCGTAAGGAGAGCTAGTGGATCCACTAGGTTGAGTAAGGTCCTACACCGATGGCAAGGTGTAGGATGGTCCTCTTGCAACGTGAGGTGATAAGTTGTACCATCACTTAGGCTCATAGTGATGGTTGTCGTTTAAAGAATCTCCCACCAGAGTTATATTACTTTTATATACAAGTAAAGTTGTGTTTGTTATTGCATTTCTTTAACGAACGAAGTTGTTTTACTGTTCTTTTACACATATTGCGCATGTGTTTTAAACTGCTTTATATTTATATCCTTTGAGTTAAGTATATTCTTGAGTTGATCAAAGACAAGGTAATTTTACCTAATACTCTCATGTATATGTCGTCGTTTAGCTCCAACTCGCATACTCGTACATTTAATGTACTGATACCAGTTGGCCTGCATCATTTTATGATGCCGACGTAGGTACCCAGGATCAGCATGCAACGCTTCGTTGATCCAGACAGAGTTCCATAGCTAGTGGTGAGCCTTCTTGCATTTTGGAGGGCATACTTTTTATTGATTTTTTAGTTAGATTTTAGGATGATGTGGGGTATTTCCCAACATCCCTCTTAAGTCATTTAGAGGCTTCGTAGACAATAGTATTTTAGTTTAGTTTTGAGACTTAAGTTATGATATGAAGTACTTTCCTTTAAACATGTTTTTTTTCTTGTTTAAGTTAAGTTTAATCTTGTACTAAGTTAAGTAACACAGACAAAGGGTTCTCTTGAGGGCCAGTAGTGGTATTCGAGTGCCGATTCCGCCTAGGGTGTAGGATCGGGGCATGATAAACTTGGTATCAGAATACAGAGTTCAAGAGTCTTAAGAAGTCTATGAAGCCGTGTCTATAGAGTCTTAGTCATACGTGTGAAGCGCGCCACATCTATGATTAGGAGGGTACAACATTTAGGAATGTTTCCCTTCTTTTATGTTTCTTTCGTGAAAAGTTTATCTCTAAAGTCTCTCTCTAATTCATGCTTACACGTAATTTTTTCATATCATCATGCTTCCAAGAAGAGCAGTCAGAGGTCGAACACAAAGAAATGTTGAGAAACAAGAGGTTCCAAATGCACCAGACGTGCAACCCCTAGGAGAGGTTACAAATGATGAATTTCAAAAAGCTATTCGGATGTTAAGTTAGATTGTGACCAACCAGGTTGGGCAACAGAGAACAACTAGACAAGAAGGGGCTGATACCTCGAGAGTTTGCGAGTTTCTGAGAATGAACCCTTCTAGTTTTACCAGATCAAGCCCTACTGAGGATCCGAAGAATTTTGTAGAAAAATTAAATAAGGCATTTGAGGTAATGTATGTGGTAGATGTTGAGAGGGTTTAATTGGCTGCATATCAACTGAAGGGTGTGTCTAGAACCTGTTTTGATAAATGGAAGGATGGTAGAGCTAAGGATGCACCACATCCAACTTTGGCTTGCTTCGAAGAAGCTTTTTTGGGAGGTTCTTTCATCGCGAAATGAAGGAAACCAAGGTGAGGGAGTTCCTTACTCTGAAAAAGGACTCCATGAGTGTACAGAAATATGGGATGAAGTTCACCGAAATATCTCGCTATGCTCCGGAGATGGTGAAAGACATGAGGAGCAAAATGAGTCTGTTTGTTGCAGGGTTGGGTTGCTCTTCAAGAAAGGAAGGTAGGGCTGCCATGTTGATAGGTGATATGGACATATACATGCTGATGGTATAGGTTCAAAAAGCTGAAGAAGAGAAGGTGAAGGATAGATAAGAGTACCGAAACAAAAAGGTAAAGACTAGGAATGATTCTGGCCAACAAAAAAATAGTTCAAGCCAACCACAATTCAAGAAATCAAAGGGTCATGCACCATCATCTGCTAGTGCACCTGTACCCCGAAATCGAGGTGAGTATAATGGTCACAGTTCGTAACATTTCAAGGACAGACCGACCCAATCTCTAGGTAGTCTGGTACAAGGAGGTAGTGGCAGTTCTGCGTGTGGTAGATGTGGTAGAATCGACCCTGGCAAATGTTGTCATGGCCAGACAGGTTGTTTCAAGTGTGGTCAAGAGGGTCACTTCATGAAAGAGTGCCCTAATAATAAGAAAGGTGGTAAGAATTCAGGCAATAAAGCCAAATCTTCGTCAGTTGCTCCACCAAATAGGGCTGCACCAAGAAGAGCCACGTCTGGTACCGGCGGAGGGGCAAATCGCCTCTATGCAATCACTAGCCGCCAAGAGAAAAAGAACTCTCCAGATGTTGTCACCGGTATGATCAAAGTCTTTACTTTTGATGTTTACTCTTTATTAGACCCAGGAGCAAGTTTATACTTTGTAACTCCTTATGTTGCAAATCAGTCTGAAATTCTCCCAGAAAAGCTTTGTGAACCTTTCTGTTTTTCTACACCTGTTGAGGAGCCTGATTTAGCAGAAAGAATCTATCGTTATTTTCCTATTTCCATCAATCACAAGAATACCATGACTAATCTAGTAGAATTGAAAATGGTAGATTTTGATGTAATTTTGGGTATGGATTGGCTCCATGCCTATTATGCATCAATAGATTGCAGAACTCGAGTTGTCAAGTTTCAAATTCCAAATGAGCTAGTCATAGAGTGGGTTAGTAGTTCAGCAGTGCCTAAGGGTCATTTCTTTTCGTACCTTAAGGCGAGAAGTTAGTTTCTAAGGGGTGTATCTATCACTTAGTCAAAGTTAATGACTCAAGTGTTGAGGTACCTTCCCTTCTTTCAGTTTCTATAGTCAGTGAGTTTCCAGAAGTCTTTCCTGATGACCTACTCGGAGTCTCTCCCGAAAGATAGATAGACTTCGGCATAGACATCATCCCAGATACTCGTCAGATCTCTATTCCGCTATATATATAGTGGCTCCAGTAGAGTTAAAAGAGCTAAAGGAACAGTTGAAAAATCTTTTAGATAAAGGTTTCATCCTACTAAGTGTCTCACCTTGGGGTGCTCCGGTCTTATTTGTTAGGAAAAACGATGGGTCCCTTAGGATGTGTATAAACTACCGTCAGTTGAATAAGGTGAACATCAAGTTTAAATATCCTCTTCCAAGGATATATGATCTTTTGATCAACTTCAGGTGCTTCTTGGTTTTCCAAGATTGACCTCAGATCAGGCTATCATCAGTTGAAAGTAAGAGAATGTGATATTCCCAAGACAACTTTTAGAACAAGGTATGTGCATTATGAATTTTTTGTTATGTCCTTTGGTTTGACAAATGCACCTGCAGTGTTCTTGGATCTTATGAACAAAATTGTCAAACCTTATTTAGATCTTTTTGTCACCTTCTTCATTGATGACATACTGATTTATTCAATGAATGAAGAAGATCATTCTATTCACCTAAGGATTGTTCTTCAGAAGTTGAGAGACAAAGACATGTATGCCAAGTTCTCCAAGTCTGAGTTTTGGGTTATGTATGTGGCATTCTTTGGCCACATTGTTTCTGGTGAGGTTATTAGAGTTGACACTTAGAACATTGAGGCATATCAGAGTTGGCCTACACCAACATCTCCAACAGATATAAGGAGTTTGTTAGTTTGGCTGGTTATTACATGAGATTGGTTGAAAGATTCTCATCTTATATTTATCCATGTATAGAAATTGAGTTACCATTGTATTTCTAAATACACAGAGATGTTATTTATGATTTAAAAGTTTTTATTCATATTGCATTTACATTATTTCTTTATATTGAAATAAGTTGAGTTGAGACCACATATGTTCCTCCAGTTCCTTTCAAGCTTATATCTTGTTATAGTAATCCCCTTGCATACTTGTACATTCAATGTACTAATGCCATTTGGCCTGCGTATGTGAGATTATCATATACGACAAAATTTTGATCCCCTAGATGATCCTTATTGATCTCCACCTCTGATGCAAAAGCTATCACATCGTCCATCGTCACGTCTTCGGTGGTGGCTGGAGGGATCTCAGAAGAAGTCGGGACATCTATATCATATGTTACCTCGAATAGTTAAGTGAAGGTAATGGACTTCAAGTCGTCCACATCCTTCTTCAGACTGCAACCACAGTTTTCAAAGTCGCGACCTACCTACTCTGACAAGTCTCAACTCTCATTGACAGTGTCAATAGATTCTCATAGGGATGTTAGTGCAACTAGGATAACACTCTTGATCATTCATGGTACCACAACCTCTAATCGAGTAGCCCTCACATCCGCAGAAAGGGATAAGTTCCCCATCTTCAGGATCATGGACTGAGTAATCCTGGTGGGCTGGGAAGTAGTAAAATCACCAGGAGTCTAGGAGGAAGTGGAAGTTCCTAAAGGCCGGAGTAGGCAAATATGTCTCTGCACTGATAGAATCAACATCCATCTTTAGAGATGCTCTCATCATGTATACCTCCTCCTGGTGTACTCAGTCTCCATTTGCAAATGTCTATGGAGGATATCGGAGTGACCTCAATATATTTCATCTCATCATGAGAGACTCCAGCATGCTGGTACATCTTTATAATCAATACTGGGAATGAAAGGGACGTTTGGCTCTTCTTGGTCCTCATGGACATATCCTACTGTATGATGAGTCCCATTTCAATGCTACTCCTAGATATGATTGAACCAAGGCAAGCCTCTTTGGGATGGAGAATGATGGACTTTTTTTGGGATGACATATTGGTGATGTTAAGAAAACTAAACCAGTACCAAGCGACAATATTTAGGTCCTTTTTCTCAATAGGAGATCCTGTCTCTATCCATCTCGGGGTGGTATGAAAAATCAGAGGGTCAAGCCACCCCTTTAAGTCTTATAGGGATAGAGTAGTAGCCAAGTCCTCATATGCAATTGTAGAACCTAAAGCCTTGTCGAGTGCATTATTACTGTGATCGCAACTGCACCCTACTTCTTTCCCTCGGACCATGACAAATTTCTCTAGTCTGAAGGCACTGGTCGTCTTCTTTCCTTTGGGTATGAATTCACAATACTGTGTAAAACTCTCAAACTCATGTAGGAATATAGGGGCGTCGAGGCTTGGTGAATTGCTCAAAACGGTGAAACTGGAGTGTGTCCATCCCAGCGGAGTATCTACCTACTAATCCCTCCGTGGATAACAGCTTCTTCTCGAGAATTTTCCGCAACCCATTGGATTTTAGTTTGTTGAGAAGCCGAGGAGGAGGAACCTGTACTTGTGGCACTGGTGCCACAGTCGATGCCGGAGTTGGCACTATATCAGCTATTGGAGGGGTGGCTGCTAGGGATTTCGATGAGTCTCGGCAAGAACTAGCACGACTGTAGAGGCTGATCATCGTTGGGCTTTGAAAATGTAGTTTGGGAGTTAAAAGACTCACCCTCACTGCTGGGGTTATGCTTCAGAACCTCAGATGCGAGCTTCTTTCCTTTGCCTTTGCCTCTCTTGGGAGGTGCCATCTTTCCCCTTTTAGGGGGATTTGTGCCCCTTCATTTATTACTATGCCCTATCCTCTTTTACGGGTCGGCATGTCCAGGTTGGTTCTAGGTGTATCTGCAAAAACATTATAGAAAGTTAAAATCATATTAAGAAAAATCATAGAAATTATATTTCATACAGACTCGCCGATCGGATTGGCGAGTCGCCGGATCACTTTGGCAAGCCAGATCGAACTCGCCGAAAGGCTTGGATAAAAAAATCTTAGAAAAGTTGGCATGTCGGCAATTTGAGGGGACTTTCGGAGAATCGATGACAATATTCAGCGAGCAAAGACAAGATCGACGAAAGTTACAGTGTATTTTAAAGGTTAGAGGCACGAAAGAGCGATCAAAGAAGACTTTGAACGAGTCGCCGAGTGCACTAGGTGAACTCAGGCTTCTCGCTAAAAGTTACAGACCAAAATTTAACATTAGCATGAAATTAAAACCAATCATGTGGGGTTCGACGAACCATCGAGTGGTTCGGTGAGCTCAACCCAACTTGCCAAAGTGCCTACTTTCAACCCTTACTTCCAAAATTAACCCCGAAACTCCTGAAAATAAAATCTAACCATACACTAATGCAATTAGATTCAGACCCATGCCTCGGGAGTACTCAAACTTTCCTTGGTTTGGCTAAACTTGGTCATTTGATGTCTTATGCCCTTATGAATGACATCAAACACTCCATCATCGGGTAGACTTCACCCTACTAGACCCAACAATAACTTAGCACAACCCAACTATTTAGATCAATTTTAATCACGAAATTCAATCAACAATATAGGAAATTTAGGAAAGATTCCCAATTTAAAACGGGAAAACAGACACAAAAATAGTGATTTGGAGAGTCCCAACATATATCGCTAAGATCAAAACAATTACAATTCATTAAAACCACTAAATGGAAGTTTAGGGTTCGGAAAACCAATCTTTAATGCCAAATAAATACTGTGACAAGCTAGGCAACAAAGAATTCCAACTCCAAACACAAGATTGAAGACTAGGCAGCAGAAAAATGTAAAAATATATAAAATTATAGTGCGGGTGTTGATCTTGGGAAGCTTAAAAGTGAGGGAATGTGAAAGATTATGAAACTTTAAACCTTTGGAATTTAAAATCATCTAGTTTTATCCCTCTCGGCGACATTAATAGTGCTCACCAAACCACTCGACGACACACTGAGTGATCACTTACCTCGCCAAGTTTTACAGGACCTCCAATTAATGTCGAGGTTGAAACAGCGGACAAAGTCGGGGTCACCAACCTGGTGTGTGATTTGCCAAGTATTCCATGGGTTTCTGAGTTTTACAAACTCTAACTTTATACTTTCTTCAGACCAACGACAAACCAAGTTGGGCTCGTTGACCTCTTCGGCGAGTCGTCGATTGGACATTTTCTTGTTAATATGCACCTTTCAAACACATTCCACTTCAACCTGCAAAATCAGTATGCGATTATTTCTAAACAAAAAGCAAGTAATATAAAAATTGGGTTGCCTCCTAAGAAACGCCTACGCTAAAGTCGTGGCAGGACACAAGTCCCCATTCAGACTGTACTCCTAGGTGGATATGAGACAAAACATGACCCGATTTGGTCTCCATTAGCTGAATAGATAAGGAATGGGAAACAGTCATCTGATTCAGGATTGAGACATGCTCTTTTATCTCTTTCAATACTCTATCATGTATTTTGACTTTGCGGAGAATGACTGAGAGTATCTCATTTACTTGTCCATATTTGTGCTCCTTGGACTTTCTATGCTCATGAGGTGGAATGTACTTATATTTGTTTTGGTATGGTACTTCTATTTCCATGATCTTTTGGGCCACAAGATCCAGCTAAGTCAACAGTGTGGACAAAACCTTGTTCTTCTCTAGCTCATTGTTGGTCTTGACCACGTGATCAAGGAGATGTTATTGCATAGGGTAGTCATATTAGACAACTTGGAGAAATTTGGTCATCGACTCGTCTGTTCTCAGGACAAAGACCTCTATCGAAGCAGTCAGATAGCAGCTAATTTGAGATTCCATGAGTTGGGCATTGCAGGTATAGTATCTTAAATCTTAATCATAACTCATGGATTGACTCACCATCCAATTGCCTAAAACATAGGATGTTATCCTTAAGAATCATCATTTTCGAAGAAAGATGGCTCACTTGGTTACCGTTGCTACAATACATGTTCATTTCTTCTATTCTAAACAAGCCACATAAAAACCAAAACTTAAAACAAGTAGATTCAACTATAACTAAAATGAACAAAATCCATCTTTACCCAAATGAATCATAACCAACACCTCTCTCCAGTACCGACACCATTTTGATTAACGTTTGAAGGACACTTCATTCAATTCTAAATGTCAATGATTGATAGTCAATATACAACCCAATTAAATGAGTTGGAGTCGAATCTCACATGGAGCGGTACATGATTAAGATTCAATAGAAAAGTGTTTAACATGATCAAATCAGTCATAAGAATAAATAATATCGAATAAAAACATTATCCAAATCAGGGGGTGATACAAATGTCAAATGGGGATTTTTGTTTGAAATTATCAACTACAAATCATTGCTAACAATATGAATTAACAATAATGCGACGGGATCTTGGGATGTGATCCGATTATAGGATACTATAGAAAAATGAGTATAGTGAGTAAGCTATACTATAGACGAGGTAAACTTTCTCTCGAACAATTTACCCCGAATGAAGTTGAGTTATCTCAAACATCGATAAGCATGAAAAATAAGGACAACCCACACCTTTAACTCTCTCGAGCTAAATCTGTGGAAAAAGGGTTTAGGATTCACCCTCTCGAGCTGAACCCATGACAACCCAATACCCACACACCATCAATCAATTATCTTAGTTTTAAAACCTCTCTCTCGAGCAAGCCAAAAACACAAATGTGGAACTATATTTGCAACTACAAGTCTTAAGTTAAAATACAACTATTGATTGAACTCACTTCTAAAATATATTTAAATTAACAATTAGCAATACCTATAAGCTAAATAAACCCATAATCACACCCCAAGAATTGGGGTTTTAGCTAGACATCATAAAACGATAAAAAGTTGTTACCAAATTCAGTTTTCATCAACTGGTATGATTGATTTCGTATTTACAAAGGTCCAAGTTGAAGAATCTCAAAGACCTATTTCCAATTTCTCAAAACTGAAAACTTCAAAGCTAAAGGAAAACTAGAGAAAACTTTTCTTAGTGTTCAAAATTTAATAGTACTATTCGAGAAAGTGATTGATTATGAAAATTGATACCAAACTAAATGTTAAAAAATGTATTTATAGTCGCCAAAAATGTGCTGCAAGGATCCACTCAGCATAGTAAGTCGGGCTCGCTAATCGACTCGCCGATCCTTCCCTTGGTCAATTCCATTTCCCTTTTATCTTGGCCTTCAACATCCTCAAGTTCTGTAACTTTAGGCGATCCAACACTGCATTGCGGAACCATTTGGTGATACACCGACTGCTCCTTTCTCTCATCAACTTGGTTCTTTCCTTCGAAGTTTGGCACGGTCAACCAGTTGTTCGACGACTCGCTAAGTGGACTTGACGATCACTAGTCTTGCTTTTCTTCATTCTTTCATCTAGCTTCATTCCTTTTTGCAAATTAGTGTCTTTTCTTTGTTCTTCAATTCATATGCCTGAAACAAGGGTTTCACGTTAGTTATTGACAAAAAATAAGCACTTGAAGACAATAAATCATTCTAAATAAATTCCTGAATAAGTCCAATCTCGAACTCATCAATGCCAAATCAATGGGTTCATACACACGAAAAGTATAAAAATTTGCGCGGTTCCTAATAAATAGCATGTCATTGCAAAAATAGTCATGAAAGAAATGGTGTGAGTATTTATAAAGTTCCCTAACTCAATACCGAGGTACTCATAAAGATTTTTGAGAAAAAAAAATTTGGGTGCTCTGGGCGCCAAATTCATGGGCTAATACACACAAAAATTGAGGAACTTACGTGATTCCTATAAAAGGGCCTGTAAGTACAGAAATGAGTGTAAAAAAATGGTGTGAGTATACGTGAAGGTTACTCACTCAATACCGAGTCCTCATAATGTTTTTTGAGAAAACAATTTGGGTGTTTGGTGCACCAGATCTATACGGAGGTCCTCATAAATGTTTTTGAGAAATGTTTTTTGGGTGCTCCGGGCGCCCAATCCATGGGCTAATACAGATGAAAAATTGAGAAATTTGCGCTATTCCTTAAAACGATTTGTGAATGCGAAAATGGGCGTGACAATAGTAGTGTGAGTATATGTGAAAATTCCTCAACTCAATATGGAGGTCCTTATAAATATTTTTGAGAAATTCTTTTGGATGCTTTGAGGGATAGATATATGGGTTAATACACAATAAAAAATTTAGAAATTTTTGCGATTCATAAAAAGGGATTGAAAATGCAGAATCAAAGTGAAAAAATGGTATAAACATATGTGATGGCTCCCCAACTCCATACAAATTCCTCATAATGTCTTTTGAGAAAAACATTTTGGATGTCTAGGACGCCAGATCAATGGGCATTAGCACAAAATGTTTTTGAAATATATGCGATTCCTAATAAAGGCATGTAAATGCGGAAATGAGTGTGAAAAAATGTGTGAGTATACGTGAAGGTTCCCAACTCAATACATAAGTCCTCATAAAGTTTTTTGAAAAAAAATTACGTGCTATGAGTGCAAAATTCATGGGAATACACACAAAAAATTGAGAAATTTGCGCAATTCCTAAAAAAAAAGGGTCTATAAATGAGGAACTGGGTGTGAAAAACGGTATGTGAAGGTTTCCCAATTCAATATAGAGGTGCTTGTAGACAAAGAAATTTTATTGGATTTAATTCATACAAAATTTGGATAAAATCCATATTTATT
This sequence comes from Solanum habrochaites, assembly GCA_027704765.1. NCBI lineage: Eukaryota > Viridiplantae > Streptophyta > Magnoliopsida > Solanales > Solanaceae > Solanum > Solanum habrochaites. Next base: position 45,738,329 of record JAKWJA010002496.1, read on the forward strand.
TGGGTTTAATGATTAATTTCAAATTTACCAATAAATAAGTCCATTTTTATTAAATTCAAGTCCAAGGTCCATTTCACCTTGAAGCCCAAACTCATGCCATGTGTCATAGTGACTAGGTATCAAAGACCAACAATGTGACGCCACATGTCCAGATGAGGTGGTAGTCTCAGTCAAATGCAAGAACGAATCACAATGCGCCAAGTGTCAAAATAACATCCTTTGGCCAATCACAAGCAACCTTGTCCACCCCTTACAACTATAAATAGGGGATGTACATGACATTCATGAAAAAAAGAGAAAACACATCAAGAAGCATTATGCAATTGGAGAAATGTACAACACCAACGACATAGCTCTTCGAAGGAGTGATCAATGGAGTTCTTGCCGGAGATCAACTTGCAATGGCGAAGCGCTTCCCGATGTTATTGAAGATAAATACATCTCAAAGAGGTCTACATAAGATACAACATTAATAACATAGCTCTTCAAAGGATTGATCAAAGGAGTTCTTCCCGGAGATCAACTTGTGACGACGAAGCGCTTTTCGACATTCTTGAAGATCAAATACATATTAAGGAGGTCTACATCATCGTATATTCGAGAATACGCTACTGAATGCCCTCGAATCACGAAGACACTTAGGAGAGAGAATCAAGAGAACAACAGAATTGTATTTGTAACGATTCATTAATAAAAATCACATTTTTTCTTTTATTTATTTTGCTTGCTCTTAATTTTTTAGAGACTGCAAAAATTTATTGCGAAAAAATTTGGCACACCCAGTGGGACTAATTCTGCTCTTCATCTCTTCCTCCTAAAAATATGGTCTTCAAGAATAAATGATGTTTCATGCAAGAACTCTACTATTGCCACATTTTTTTTTATTTTAGTGATGTTGTCCAATCACTCGACACGAGTTCAAGACAAGTTCCTTGAATGGACCTGAGTATTTCACGTATTTTGAGATGCCAATAAAGAGCAACTCTCGAATGACACTCAAAACTACAATCCCTGGGGACAACATTGCATCAAAGTTGTTTGATGAACTTTCTTACTCTACTTCAACTTTGGTGAATCTAAAAGTTCAACAGATTCTTCAATTTCAACAAAGTCTTACTCTTTTATGGTTGACACAACTGACATGGACGAGAAGTTTGCAATGATGGTGCAAACTATTGAAGCCTTGAAAAAGTCTATTGATGACAAAAATCTTCACATCGCGCAACTTATGATCAAGAGATATCTCTACAGCTCTAGAGAGTCACATCACAATCTGAAAACTCAAGAAAAAGTTGATATTGATTCTCTCAACAAGTCAGTTTACTCTCAAAGCGCAAAAACAGTCTGCTTCATTTGCCACTCTAACAGTTCAACAACTACAAGATATGATCACAAACAAAATTAAAGCTTAATATAGTGTCCCATCACAAAGTTCCTTAGGATATTCAAAGCCGTTTTCTAAACGAATCGAGGGTTTACTAGTGCCAATTGGATATCAGCCACCAAAAATGCAGCAATTTGATGGAAGGGGAAATCCAAGGCAATATATTGCCCATTTCGTCGAGACCTGTAGTAGTGCCGGTACACATGATGATCTTCTTGTCAAGCAGTTTGTCCGTTCTTTAAAAGAAAGTGCTTTTGATTGGTATATGGACTTGGAGCATGAATCAATTGATAGGTTCGGACAGCTAGAAAATCAATTTCTCAATCGTTTCTACAGTACCCACCGTACAGTGAGCATGATGGAATTGACAAACACAAAACAAGGTAAGGATGAACTCGTTGTGGACTCATCAATCGTTGGCGAATGTTGAGCTTAGATTGCAAGGATCAACTTTCTGAAATCTCTGCAGTCGAAATTTGTATACAAGTAATGCATTGGGGCCTTGTATATATCCTTTAAGGAATTAAGCCTCAAACTTTTGAAGAATTAGATATACGCGCTCATGACATGGAATTGAGTATTGCAAGCCGTGAAAAGACATCACATGTCTTTGATCCAAAATAAGAAGATATACAATTCAAAGAGTCGTTAGACTACACAAATGATGAGTCTATGGCGATAACCACAACTTCTATGAAAGCCTATGGGTGACAAAAGTTCAAAGATATTGTAGCACATCAGAGTGAAAAATCAATCTACCTTGAAGGAGTTACAAGAAAAAGAGTATCCTTTTCTGAAATATGACGTTCCTGCGATTCTTGACGAGCTGCAAATCAAAAAATTCATTGCACTCCCAAAGTCAAAGCGACTTGAAGAATCCAATAAAGTCAATGATCCTATGTATTGTAAATTTCACCGCATCATCGGTCATCACACCACAAAATGCTTCACTCTAAAGGAAAATATCATGATGTTGGTACGAGAGAGAAAGATCATCATTGACGATGGTGAGACAGTTGAGACAAATCATGCTAGTGTAAAACTGGATTATGATACACTTTCAGAAGTTCTAAGTCCTGTGGCATCCCCAAAAATTTAAGATGTCATCATACAACATTTTAGGAAGAGAGTGATAACAATGGAATTTGGTCGCTCGCAAAAGGAAAAAGCATCAAGGGACTTCTAAACTTCGACTTTCGAAAGTCGACACAAAATCGAGTACGAATCAGCTTCGAAAATGTGAAATCATAAAATCCGACACCAAACTGAAGTACATGAATAATTCATCACAAAAGGTTAGATTACTAGTTACATAGTTGGATTTATTCCTTGAAATGCTCCTCAACGTACCAGCCTAAGCTGCAAGTTACAACGCTCCTTAAGGTAAGAGCATAAACTGCATGTTACTCCTGGCCCTCAAGAGTATATGCTATGTACGGCCTAAACAAACTCATCATCTTGAACTACAATTTGACTTGATCTTATTCACCGAGGTACGTAGGCGTTTGGAGTAATCACTCTAAGTTCAGTCAAATGAGTAACAAAATTTTTTTTGGCATTGAGGTATCATCACACTAGCTCTTTAAAATCATATAGCTAGCACATGAGTTCAAATGTGTCACAGATGAGCAAAAGAGAAGAGTTGAGCAAAACATCTTAGCTGACTTCAAAGACGTATTTGTAAAAATTCACAAAGGTTTTGACCATGATTTTCACATATATTTCAATTCTTGGAGTCTGATTCGCAACATAAAAATTGGCTTGTGTTTCAGAGGTTTCTATGCCAAGTTATGGAATTTCTACCACGACCACCCAAAGATGCGAAACAGACCATCAGATTTCAAAATTAAACTGAGCAGACATATTTGTGAAAATCCGTATAGGTTTTGGCCGTGATTGTTACACATAGTGTAGTTCTTTGAGTTGTTTTTCTATCGGAAAAAGAAAATCGCAATTTCAATACTCCTACTTTGAGTTGTGAATTTTATACTACAGATGTGCCAAGCTGAAAGTTGAGAAGGATTAAATTGTGAGTGGATTTTTGAATTGACAAGTTGATTCCACCAATGCCGCAAGAATGATGAATTCTCCAAGTAGTGTCTCGCCAAGTCCCCAATGAAAGCTAAAAAAGTCGATTTTCTCAACCAAGTCTGCGTTGAACGTTTAAGCTAAAATACTAAATGATTGATTGCCAAATCCTCATTTCAAAAGGTAGATGCCGCTCTAAATTGTAATATGTGAAAACTGCAATAAGAAGTGTAGGTACATTATGTGGTCCATTGCAATTATGAATGTTATTTACATCTTCTTGATAATATGTCGAGATTGGTGACGCTCCTTTGGAAACCTGAAACAAAAAAAAAGAATAAAATTGGAGTCATCGGTGCCAACTGCAAGAAGTTTTATTTTTTTTGGTTGATATACTTCTGATAACAGATGTAGTAAGTGCATGACCCTTCAATATGACATGACAAACATGAGCAGCAGCACAACAATCTTGTTCGACATAGCGGTGCCAATAGCACGAAGTTTTGAATTACGGTCAAATTGGATCTTGAAAATCAATCTCCTCTGTTTAAGAAACTTGTCTATGCAATATAAAGATGCAAAACCACAACCAATACCTACAAGAAAGAGAAACAAGAAAAATCCAAAAGACGCAATCCATGAGGGCAACTTCCAGATTCGATGACCAACTTCAAAATTTTATTCCCGTCGATCCGGAGGAAGTTTAACATTGATTTTTGGATATGTCGTATAACCAAAAGTCTAGTTTCATCATAATTAAGTGTGTTGTCATTTGAATGCTCCTATACAAAGAAAGTGTTGTTTTTGCGAGATTGCGCATAGCCGTGAGAAGAACATCCAGATTTGGGGTCAAACTTCAAAAATTGATTCCCGTCGATCCAAAAGGTTTCTGACAATGATTTTTGTATATGTCGTAGTATTAAAGTCTGGTTTCTCCAGAATCAAGTCTCTCATCGTTTGAATGTTCCTACACCAAGAAACTGATATTTTGGCGAGATGGCACATAGCCGTGAGAAGAACGTCCAGATTTAGGGTCCAACTTCAAAAATGTATACCCTTCGGTCCAAAACGTTTCTAACTGTGATTATTGGATATGTCGTAGTAATTGAATTCTAGTTTCTCCAGAATCAAGCCGCTCATCGTTTGAATATTCCTACACCAAGAAACTAATGTTTTGGCGAGATCGCGTATAGCTGTGAGAAGAACTGATAGATTTTGGATCCGACTTCAAAAATTGATTCCCGACAATTCGGAAGGTTCTTGAGGCTGATTTTTGGTTAGTCTGTAGTAATGCCACTCGCCATTTGGACATTTCTACACTAAGAAAATGTAATTTTATTGGGACTGCACAAGATTGAGAAAAGAAGACACAAAATTTGGAGTTCCACATTGATTTGGTTAGAAGAATTGTTATTTCTTGTATAAGGAAATTTTTGATAAAATTGAAATAATCAAATCATATCAATTCCTACCATCTAAATGGAAGTTGCTAGCACTCAAAAGGAAAGCAATAAGTCTTGAGATGTCAAGAATGATTCTTACAAAATCAACCAAGAGAAAGTCAATATTCCTTTTATTTGATTCAAGATGCAATCAATCTTCTTGTTCCTCTCACACCTTGAAAGGAAGATCACACAATGGTACTACTCACTAGACCTATCTATTCGAAATCAATATAGAGGGTCCACGTGGTTGTCAAGCAAGAACTTTTTTTGAGATCACTACAAACAAATCATTTGTATGACCTAGTTAGAATGCGATGACAAGAAACAAATACTCTTGAAGTCTCAACAATGCCTTCATAAAGACTTCAACTTTCGTTGTCAAATTCGACAAACCTACATGTTGACAGGTCTAAAAAAAATACACATACATGAATACTTCAAGTTTTGTCACCAAGTGTTGTTAAACCTACACTTCAACAAGGCTTGAAGTAGGAGGTATCTGTAGACACACAAATTTTATTGGATTTAATTCATACAAAATTTGGATAAAATCCATGTTTATTTGGGTTGAATGATTAATTTGGGCTTTATAGATAAATAAGTCCATTTTTATTAAATTAAGTCCAAGGTCCATTTCACTTTGAAGCCCAAACTCATGCCATGTGTCATAGTGACTAGAAATCAAAGACCAACAAGGTGAAGCCACATGTCCAAATGCGGTGGTAGTCCCGATCAAATGCAAGAACGAATCATAATGTGCCAAGTATCAAAATGACATCCTTTGTCCAATCACAAGCAACCTTGTCCACCCCTTACAACTATAAATAGGGGATGGACATGACATTCCAGAAAAAAAAAGAGAAAAGACTTCAACAAGCATTTTGTAATTGGAGAAAATTACAACATCATCGACATAACTCTTCGAAGTAGTAATAATGGAGTTCTTCCCGGAGATCAACTTGCAACGACGAAGCGCTTCCCGACGTTCTCGGAGATAAATATATCTCAAAGAGGTATGCATAAGATACAACATCAACTGCATAGCTCTTCAAAGGATTGATGAACGGAGTTCTTCCCGGAGATCAACTTGTAACGACGAAGCACTTTTCGACATTGCTGGAGATCAAATACATCTTAAAGAGGTCTAAATCATCCTATATTCGAGAAATACGCTACTGAAGGCCCTCGAATCGTGGAGAAACTTAGTAGAGAGAATCAAGAGAACAACGGAATTGTACTCGCAACAATTCATTAAAAAAATCATATTTTTTTTATTTATTTTTGCTTGTAGTTAATTTTCAGCTACTACAAAAAATTGTTGCGAACAATGCTCTTAAAGTCTTTTTAGGAATTTTTTTTTGGGTGCTCCAGGCGCCAGATCCATTGGTTAATACACATATAAATTTTGAGAAACAAATATGGAAATTTTTGTGAAAAAATTTTGTGAGTATATGTGATGATTTCATTATTCAATATAAGATCCTCATAAAGTTTTTTGTATTTTTAGTGCTCTAGGCATCAAACACTTGGTTTAATACACACGAAAATTAAAGAATTTATGCAAATTCTAGAATGGGCATGTAAAAAGCAGAAATTGGCGTGAAAAACATGGTGTGAGTATATGTGATGGTTCCCCAACTCAATACATAGGTCTTCATAAAGTTTTTTAAGAAAATTCTTTTTTAGGTGCTCCGTGTGCTAGATAAATGACCTAATACACACAAAATTGAGGAATTTGCAGAAAAAGGGGCTTGAATTGCGGAAATGGACGTTAAAAATAACATGAGTATATGTAAAGGTTCCCTAACTTAATATGTATGTCCTCATAAAGCTTTTTGAGAAAAAAATTTGGGTGCACTAGACGCTAAATCAATAGGAGAATACACATAAAAATTGAGATTTTTGCGCAATCCTTAAAAAAGGGTATGTAAATGTAGAATGGACATGAAAAAATATTGGTGTGAGTATAGTGAAGGTTCCCAACTCAATACAAAGGTCCTCATTAAGGGATTTTGAGGATAAAATTTTGGATGCTCCGAGCACTAGATCAATTTGCTAATATATGAAAAATTGAGCAATTTGCGCGATTCTTAAATATGACATGTAATGATGAAATGGACGAGAAATGTGGTGTGAGAAAACATGATGGTTCCCCAATTAAATTCGGAGGTCCTTATATATTTTTTCAGAAATTATTTTTTGGACGCTCTGAGACACACAAAAATTTGAGGAATTTGTGTGATTCCTAAAAAGGGCATGTAAAGGTTCCTCAACTTAATAGGTAGATCCTTGTAAGATCTTTGAGAAAAAAAATTTGGGTTCTCTGGGTGTGTGATCCATGTTGAAATACACATGAAAATTTGAGAAATTTATGCGATTCCCAGAATAGTGCCGGTACAGAAATGGTCGTGAAAAATGAGTATAAGTGATGGTTCCTGAACTCAATACTGAGGTCCTCATAATTTTTTTGAGAAAAAAATATTGGATTCTCTGGGCGCTATATCCACGAGGTAATACACAAGAAAAATTGAGAAATTTACTAGATATCTTAAAAGGCATGTTAATACAGAAATGAACATTAAAAAATGGTATGAGTATATGTGATGGTACTGCAACTCAACATAGAGGTCCACATAATTTTTTTTGAGAAATTCTTTTATGTGCTTCGGGCGACATATCAATGGGCTAAAACACATGAAAAATTAAGGAATTTACGCCTAAAAAAGGGCTTCTAAATGCAAAAATGGGCGTGAAAAAAATAGTGTGAGTATACGTGAAGGTTTCCCAACTCAATACGGAGGTCCTCATAAAGTTTTGAGAACAGAAATTTGGGTGCTAAGATTGCTATATTAATGAGCTAATACAAACGAAAAATTTAGAAGTTTACACAATGTCTTGAAAAGGACTTGTAAATGCGGCAATAGGCATGCAAAAAATTGTGTGGGTATACGTGATGGTTCGGTAACTCAATACAGAGTTCCCCAAAAAGTTTATTGAGAAATTTTTTTTGTGTGCTCTAGGCGCCATATCATTGGGCTAATATACACGAATAATCGAAGAATTTGCGTGATTTCTAAGAAAAGGCTTGTAAATGCTGAAATGGGCATGAAGAAATGGTATGAGTATATGCGATGATTCTCCAACTCAGTACAGTGGTCCTCATAAAGTTTTTTTGAAAAATGATTTTGGGCGTTCCGACGCAAGATAAATGGGCTAATACACACGAAAAAATTGAGGAATTTGCACGATTCCTAAAAAGGACATGTAAATGCTGAATTTGGCGTGAAAACATTTCATTTTCCATTAATTTGAGAACATTTGAAATAAAATCATGTAGTTCTTGCTATTGATTAGTCTTGTAGGCTTAAGGACGTGTAGGATTTTCATTTGGGATAAAATGACTTAATTCCTTTTTGAGTGTATTATAATTTTTAGTTTCACCGTTTATTACACTTTTAGAGTTTGATCCTCTATGTTGTCCCTTCCATTTGTACTTTTTGACTTCTTTTAAAACTTTGCTTATTTGATATTTTTCTCATTTTCATCAATTTTTGAAGTTTCTCATGTTTATTTGGAGTGTTCTTCTTCTTTTATTGAAATTTTGCTTACTTGAACTTGTGAGGAGTTTTCAACTCTTTCTTTTGAAGTCATTTTTGTGTTCTTCACTTTCAAGGACTTTGTAACTTTGTATTTGAAAATATTTTAACTTTGAATCTTCTTTTATAACTAGCACATCTTCGTTGTGCTGAAGAAAGTTGGATCAAGCAAGAAATATGCATATGAGTACTTCTAAAGGGTATATGCTAAAATGTGGTTGTCTAAAGAAAAAAATTTAGGCTCAAAGTTGGGACATACTAAGGATTGATTATTATTGGTGGGATTTGAAAGGCTCAAACATGTCAAACAAAATCAGACTTATAATCATTTTTAATTTAAACATTACTCAAGATTTCACCTTAACAGGAGAGGTCTAGATCAATAAAGCAACACAATTGAATTTAATCAAAATTCACCACACCATGCGCATGAAATAATGAATCTATTTTTGTTCTTATCTTGAGTGCATGGATGTTTTCATATGTAACAAAAGTAGGAGCAACAGGTACCAAACAAATCTATAATTATCATAAAGTCAATCTTTACCATTTAAACGATTGTTCTTGATATGCACACTCGGACTGTGTTGGCACCAAAAAAACAAAAGAATAATTTTAAAAATATAGATATTTCTAAAAGAATAAATTTTTTTGAATAAGAATACTGAATCTTAGAAGGGTGCCTACATATCTCAGTGATATGAGAATCAAGTCTGTATAGTTCGTGTAATTATGACATAAGACATGTTTTAAACAACAAATAAATATTTTTATAGAAAAAAATAATCGAAATGAAATAATCTATGAATCATATTGAAGGGAAGACAACTCAAATTTAATAATAAGTTTTTTATTATTTAAAGAAAAAAGTAACAAAATTGAAAAATCAATGAGTTAGATTGAAGAACGGACCATCCAAACTTTAAAAATATCAAGCATTTTTTTTTCATTTCTTAATAGAATATAAAACAAATAAAATTAAAGATAATATTGAATATAACATCATGTACAAAAAATAAATATAAAGGTATAAATCAGCTCGGAGGAATGCCTCATAAATCAGGTATCTCAATAAAACTTTGGCAAGTTTTTTGAGGAATCCCCTTAAAAGTTATGTCCCTCTTTCAGCTTTAATAACCTCCGATATTCAATCTTGTAGCAATTTTATCATTTGTCAAATTTTAGGAGAGCGACTCAAAAACTTTTGTCGAGTTTCTATTTTTAAATAATGAAAAGCTTACGGGAAACATGACTGAGTCATTGTAGCACCTACGTATACTGTTGAAGCAGGAATCAGGTCAAACGTTATTCCAACATATAAATGGTGATTAGACTTATACTGTGAATATTCTAAAATTATTTGACCAACAATGCCTTTATTCAAAATATTGGGCCCAAGCGGATAATTTGAGTTGGTATGACAACAATTGGATGCATGACAAATCGGTAAATTATCATACATTCTGAAAGGGTTATATCTAAAAAATAACTGTGGAATCGCAAAATCATTCTTTAAATATAAAGAAAATTGATGTCATTTGATGGAAACCTATAATGAAAGCAATGACAATGTACATATAATCAAACAAAAAGTGAATAAAATAATAATTACAACATATAAATAATCAATAAAGTATACAAGATACAAAGTATGACATAAGAAAAGACAAGCATCTTTAATTCTAAAAAATGAACTCATGATGATTAAAACCTCTATTTCTCAAGCGAAGTGGACATTCTGTTGAAATCCCTAAGGGGACATCATGATTACTCACAAAAAATAATTAATTAATTCAAATTAAGAAAAAGAATTCAAATAAAGAAGATATTTAAGGAGTCACCACTTACTTTTTGGATAATTAGGAAACTAATTAGTTAATTAAGAAAAAAATTCTACGGAACCAATAGATTCTAAGTAAGGGTTCAAGTGATTTAGAAAGGAAGATACTGAACACTCTTCAAAGTCTAAGATTTTATGGGTCCCAACAAAATTCATTTTTTGAAATTGAGGAAGAGATAATAATGATGTACAAACATAATAAACATGAAATATATACAAATAATAAATTCAAACAATAATATGATAACGCGCCTAATGTTTGTCTAACACAAATAATATACATAATAATGAGTCAAAAATACAATTGGAACTCCATTCGAATAGCTTCCTCAGAAGAAACTTCATATACATGTAAAGACACATGAAAATCATTTAGAGCGAATTATATATCATAAGACTCAAAATATTGAGCGAAATTCATATTTAAAATTTGGTACTTCATATATAGTTAGTGTATTCTTCACGTATAGTTAAGCTATATTCAGCTTTTTGAGTGTGTCATACCTTGAGAAGCAATATTCAGATTTTTAACATTTACTAAAATGCTAAGCATAAAAGTAAAATAAACAAAACAAATATAAAAAGCATAGACGGTACAACAACTCTGGACGACCTTGAGACATCATGGGAGAGAGCTGCAAGCTGAATCGATGTTCTTGAAAAACAATCTCAATGGGCTTCACAAGTCTCACGAGCACCATGAATTCATACTCAATGGGTTTCCTAATCAATGATGGAAAATATCTAACTCTCGCAGAAGCTCTAATTGATCTTCATAACAATAGTACAAGTATAGGTAATATCCATTTCTTAATCCCTAACAGGTTGAGCTCCAGAGGAACTAAAACCCTTGTTTAAAGACTCCGATTTTAACCTTCCCATTGTCAAATTTGATTGGCCGACTAAGGTATCATTTCATTTAGTTGATTGTATTTGTAGAATTGAGTTGTAGTTGTTGTTCCGTTGTTTTCCGTGTTATTTTGACACTTCTTTGTTGTTATATTAGGGACGCCCATTTTTTAATTATAACATTGTTCTTCCAATATTTGGTATCTATATCATCTCATTCCAATTCACTTTGAGTGTCGTTATCTTTTCCTACAGAGCATATATCAATCCTTAAACATTCTGGTTGTATTTATGAGTTCACCTTCATGAATGTCAGAATGCCTTTTTCTTGTAACTTGTGTGAATCCATTATACATTTGTTTATAGCATTTGTAATCAAATATCTCCGCTTTATTTATTCACATTGTATGGTGCCCGGTTTTAATATTTATGGATTCTAAAATTTGGGCATTTGTTTTTCTCTATTTGTACAAACTTTAGTTGTTCATGAAATGTCTTGTATGCTCTTAAACACATAGTGAAAAAATCTGCCAACTTATTCCACTCTCTCTATGCATGTGCTATTTCCACATGTTCATTTGTTCATCGTCTTTTGAATAACCCTCACATTTACAGAAATCAACCAAGGTACCTCCCATATACCATAGGATCTTCATAGTTGTTAATGAATCAGATTTCATGATTAATTGTGTAAATTCATTAGCTAGACAATACGCTAGGCCACTCTCAATAACCTTGATTTCAGATTCAATAGCTACACAATCTTTCAACTTCTGGCTTCATCACAATAAATCTCCATTTGAGTTTTTGATACAATGTTTTATTTTTTAATTGAAGAGTTATTTGTATGGATGCTCACTCGTATTTCTAGAATTGCCTATAAAACTACTTATGTTTTCTTTTTAGAATAAAAATATCATTCAACTACTATTCTTTTCAAAAAAATATGTAACACGTCAAAGACTTTCTTCTCTCTCAACTGACATTATATGAAACAAAAGTAATTTTAATATGCAATTGATAGAAATTTACTCCAAAAATAAAAATATAGATGATGGAGAAATAAACTATTTCATTTTTGAAAATTATTCTTAGAAAAATAAAATCTCAAAATCTTAAAAAGAATGTAAATAAATTATTTAAAAAAAACTTGTGACGGGTAGATTTGAACACTAGACAAATTAACATATTATTATATTATTTCATCTATTTCAAGTTGGAAAAAAAAAGTACTAAAAAACCTCTTAGTAAAATTCATTCACAAAAGTTTGAAGTGTATCAATTCAAATCCTTGTCCACTCCTAACGTCTATTTCGAGCAACAAATTTTCTTCTTGAAACTCAAAATAATTAGGAATAAACAAAGAAACTAAGAAAATCACTTTTGGAAAGAAAAGAGGAAATCCGAACACCAATCTTGTTTCAATTCAGAATTTAATGAATTGATTACATGATTAGAAGTGAATTCTTGATATCTCGACGAGTCCTGTTTTGGTTGAGTTGATTGCATGCCCATTGATGTTGATAAATAGTTCCGAATGCTGTTTTGGGTTTAGATCTAATGGGTATAAAAGGTATTAATGATCCTAGGGTTTGGGGATGAAACCATGGAGGTTTAGGCGATTTTGAACAAAAGAAATGAGTTAAAAAATTCATTCGACGCACCTGGGCAAGGCCATGTGTCGCGTCTACATTGCGCCAAAAAAGGACTTCAAACAACTATGGCCTGGTGTGGTGTGCCACTAGTGCACCAGAAGCAAGCCTAAGTCAACTAAGGCTTGCGCGGCGCACAACCAGTGCCCTCGAATTGGCATTTTTCGCCCAATTTTTGTAGTTTAGCCTTTTAAAGTCCTTATAAGGTACATTCACACCTTCTGATAATTCTAATTACTTCAAATGATTTCTAAACACCTAGAAATCACTAAAGAACATAAATAATAACTTTGAATCCATAATCCAATTCAAGGGAAGTTAAGATTAAAGTCAAAGGAGTTAAAAGTTAAGTCTAGAAGTTAAGAAGCAAGTCAAAGTAAAGTTTCTTAAAGTTTTCAAGAATCTTTATTAAACGTTTTAACTTTGTTTTAAGGCTGAAGTTTCAAGTCAGAGTAAAGAGTAAAATTTGAAGTCTTTCCCTTAAGAAATATAAGGGAACTAAGTATTCCTAAGATTTTAGTTAAATTCAAGAGATTCAAGTTGAGAAAAGAGTAAAGAGTTGAATTTATTTTATCAAAAGTTATAAGGGAACTATGTATTCCCTAAGAGTAATAAATGTTTTCACATTTTGAGCAAGAAAAAGGAAGCTAGACTTCCAACAGAGCTTTTGGCTAGTTTTAGTAAAAAGGAAACTATGATTATCAAGAGAGCTTTTAAATCTAAGTTTGAGAAATTACCTCAAACCAGAGAAAAAGTTGTTTTTTAAAAAATATGATCTAAGTATTTGGGGATTAGTATTGAGCACTGATATGGGGACGCGAGTGCGTGTTAGCTCAAGCCCCCTACACCATGTAGCCAACATGGCCAAAAGAATGTCATACTTTTTTAGATGATTCCTTAGTGCTTTTTAGCATAGACTAGTGGATCCACTTAGTAGTTAAGGTTCTATACGGACGACAAGGTATAGGAAAGTCCTTTCGCAACGTGAGGTAAGATGTTGTACCATCTCTTAGGCTCAAAGTGATAGTTGTCAGTTAGAGAATCTCCCACAAAAAGCATACTACTTTTATAAATAAGTATAGTTGAGTTTGTTTTGCATTTTTTTAACGAACTAAGTTGTTTTACTGTTTTACAAAGCTTTATATATATCGCATGTTTTTTACTGCCTTATGTTAAATTTAATAATCCATGATTTGAGTAGAACCAAGGTAAGTTTCTTCTTATTTAAGTTGTCGTTTTAGTACTCTAACTCGCATACTTGCACATTGAATGTACTAATGTTAGTTTGCATGCATCATCTTATGATGCAGACGTAGTTAATCAGGATCAAAATCAGCATCCAGCACTTCATTGATCCAGTTTGGGCATCCAAATTCAGTGGTGAGCCTCCTTGCATCTGAAGGACTCTTTTATTGTTTTCAGTCTTTACAATATAGAATGTTGAGGGGTTCGTCCCAACATTCATATTCGTATTATAGAGGCTTATAGTCAATCAGTTAGTATAGTTAGAGTCTCTATTTATTTACAGATATTTTATCATATGAGACTTAAGTGCCATTTTTTGCCAAGTTATGATGCTTAAAGTAATTCTTTGAGAACGTTTCTTTCTTATAATGAGTTAAGTTTTCACCAGAGTTAAACAAGCCAGGCCAAGGGTTCACTTAAGACCAACAATGGTCATTGGGTGCCGTCCACGTGCATGGTGTAGATTCGATGTCTGAAAAACTTGATATCAGAGCACAGTGTTTAAGAATACTAGGGAGTCTATGAACTCGTGTCTATAGGGTCTTAGTTATCGGGGTGAAGCACGCCATATATATGATAAAGGGCATGTAACATTTAGGAATTCCTCACTTTTCTCATATTCCTTTTCGTGCATTAAGAGTTTATCCCTAAAATGTTTCTGTTTAATTTGTGCTTGCATGTGTTTCATATCATCATTCCTCCATGAAGATCAACAATAGGTATTCCATCAAGAAGGTATGTAGAGGAGCATGAGGTACCTAATGCACCAAACACGCAATCTCAAGGACAAGTCACCCATTCTGAGTTCCTTGAGGCTATCTGAATGTTAAGTCAAATGGTGACTAACCAAGTCGGGAAATAGAGAGGAGCTCGACAGGAAAAGGCTGACACCTCGAGCAGAATGAATCCTCCCAGGTTCACCGGTTCGAGCAATATTGAGGATCCGGAAAACTTTGTGGAAGAGTTGAAGAAGGTTTTCAATGTGATGCACGTGGTTGATGCTGAGAGAGTTGAGCTAGCTACATATCAACTGAATAATATGGCTAGGACTTGGTTCGATTAGTTGAAGGAGGATAGAGATGAGAATGCACCCTTCCGAGTTGGGCCTTTTTTGAAGAGGCTTTCTTGGGGCATTTCTTTTCCCCGAGAACTAAATAAGGCAAAGGTACGAGAGTTCCTTAAACTAAAATAGGACTTCTTGAGTATTCGTGAGTATGTCTTGAAGTTCACCCAATTGTCTCGCTATGCTGTTGAAATGGTTAAGGATATACGGAGCAAAATGAGCTTATTTGTCGTTGGCTTGGGTCGTGCATCTACCAAAGAGGGCAGAGCTGCAATTCTAAGAAAGTTAAGATTGGGAATGAGTCTGGGTAGCAGATGGGTGGTTCAAATCAACCACAATTTCAGAAACAAAAAGGGTAGGCACCATCATCTGCTAGTGCACATGCACCCAGAAATAGATGTGAGTATAATGGACGAAATTCACAAAACTTAAGGGCTAAACCAACAAAGTCCCAATGTAGTGTGGCACAGGGAGGTAGTTGGGATTATGTATGTGGTAGGTGTTGTTGGAACCACACCGGTACGTATCGTGATGTCCAGTTGGGTTGTTTCAAGTTCGGCCAAGAGGTTAGTTCATAAAAGAGTGTCCTAAGAATAATCAAGGTGGTGGAAATCCAAGCAATAGAGCTAAATCTTCATCACTTTCCCCACCATACAAGGTTGCACCTAGAGGAACCATTTCTGGTACGGGCAGAGAGGCAAACCACCTCTATGCAATCATTAGACACTAAGAACAAGAGAAGTCTCCATATGTCATCACAGGTATGATCAAAGTGTTTACTTTTGATGTTTATGCTTTGTTAGACCCAAGATAAAGTTTATCTTTTTTTAACTCATTATGTTGCAAATCAATTTGAGATTCTTCGTGAAAAACTTTGTGAACCTTTTTCTGTTTCTACCCTTCTTTTGGAGAGTCTATTCTGGCAGAAAAAGTATATCGTGTTTGTACTATTTCTATCAATCACAAAAATACCATGGATGATCTAGTGGATTTAGACATGATAAATTTTGATGTCATTTTAGGTATGGACTGAGTTCATGCGTACTATGCATCAATAGATTGTAGAACTCGAGTTATCAAGTTTTTGATTCCTAATGAGCCAGTTTAGAGTGGTGTAATAGTTCAGCTGTGCCTAAGGGTCATTTCATTTGGTACTTTAAGGAGAGAAAGTAAGTTTTAAAGGTGTGTATCTAGTACTTAGTCCAAGTTAATGACTCAAGTGCTGAGGTAACTTCTCTTCAGTTAGTTCTTATAGTAAATGAGTTTCTAGAAGTATTTCCTTATGATCTACCTGGAGTCTCTCTTAAGAGGGAAATAGACTTCGACATTGACATAATTGCAGATACTCGTCCTTTCTCTATTCCGTCATATTGAATGGCACCAGCAGAGTTAAAGTAGTTGAAAGAACAGTTGAAAGATTTGTTAGATAAGGGTTTTATTCGACCAAGTATCTCACCTTGGGGTGCTCCGGTCTTTTTTGTGGGGAAGAAGGATGGTTCCCTTAGGATGTATATAGACTACCACCAATTAAATAAGTTTACCATGAAGAATATGTTTCCTCTTCCAAGAATTAATGATCTTTTTGACCAACTTCAGGGTGCTTCCTGCTTCTCAAAAATTGATCTCAGGTCAGGCTACCAATACATGAAATTTAGGGAGTGTGATATTCTAAAGACAACATTTAGAACCAGATATGGACATTATGAATATTTGGTCATGTCATTTGGTTAAACTAATGCACCAGTAGCGTTCATGGATCTTATGAACAA
This sequence comes from Solanum habrochaites, assembly GCA_027704765.1. Lineage (NCBI taxonomy): Eukaryota > Viridiplantae > Streptophyta > Magnoliopsida > Solanales > Solanaceae > Solanum > Solanum habrochaites. The sequence goes on from JAKWJA010002496.1 coordinate 45,755,200, forward strand.
AGTCTTTAAGACTTCTTTAGATATGTTTGTTATTGTTTTAATTGATGACATAATAATATATTCAAGGAATGAAGAAGATCTCGCTATTCCTCTCAAAAAAGTCCTTCAGACTTTGAAAGTTAAGGAGTTGTGTCCAAGTTATCCATGTGTGAGTTTTGGATTAAGTCTATGGCATTCTTGGCAACATAGTTTCCGATGATGGGATTAGATTTGATACCCAAAAGATAGAAGTAGTTTAGAGTTAGCCTAGACCCACATCTCCAACTGATATTAGGACTTTCTTACGTTTGGCTGGCTAATATAGAAGGTTTGTTGAGGGGTTTTCATCTATATCGTATACCTTGACCAAGTTGACTCAGAAGATAGTTATGTTTCAATGGTCTAAAGCTTATGAGAAAGCTTATGAGAAATGCTTTCAGGAGTTAAAGAAAAGGTTGACTTCTGCTCCGGTTTTGACCTTACCAGAGGGTACTCAAGGTTTCGTGGTGTACTTTGATGCATCAAGAGTTGGTTTGGGTTGTGTTTTAATGTAGAATGGAAAGATCATAACTTATGCCTCGAGATAGGTAATGGTTCATGAGAAGAATTAACCAATCCACGACTTGTAGTTTGCTATTGCTGTATTCTCCTTAAATATATGAAGTCACTACTTATACGGTGTTCATATTGATATATTCGCTGATCACAAAAAGTCTACAATATGTGTTCACCTAGATAGAGCTAAATTTCATACCAAATAGGTGGTTAGAATTACTCAAGGATGATGACATGAGTATTCTTTACCACCCAAGTAAGGCTAATGTTGTTGCTGATGATTTATGCAATTATCCTTGGGGAGTACCGCCCATGTTGACAAATAAAAGAGAGAGTTATCCAAGGATGTGCACAGACTTGCATTCCTGAGAGTCAGACTTATAGATTCCACAGAAGGAGGGATAATGGTGAAAAATGGGGCTAACTCATCACTAGTGTCTGAGGTGAAAAAAAACTAGACCAAGACCCCATCATGCTTGATTTGAAGGCAAATGTTCATAAGCAAAAAGTATTGACTTTTGAACAAAGGGGAGATGGTGTGCTGAAGTATCAAAGTAGATTGTGTGTATCTAGGGTGGATGGAATCCAAGAGAAGATCATGGGGAAAGCTCATAGCTCCATATACTCTATTCATCCGGGTTCCTCCTAGGTGTAATGCGACTAAAGAGAGGTATACTAGTGGAAAAGTATGAAGAATGACATTGCTGAGTTTGTTGCCAAATGCCCGAATTGCCAACAAGTAAAAGCAGAACACCAAAGGCCTGGAGGTTTGGTTCAAAATATAAAACTTCCGAAATGGAAGTGGGAGGTGATTAATATGAACTTCATCACAAGGTTACCAAGGTCTCGCAGGAAACATGATTCGATTTGGGTAATTGTTGATAGAATGACAAAATCAACCCACTTCTTGCCGGTAAATACCACTCATTCGGCAGAGAATTATATGAAGTTATACATCCAGGATGTGGTGAGACTTCATGGAGTCCCAGTGTAGATCATTTCAGATAGAGGTGCACAATGTACTGCTCAGTTCTAGAAGTCTTTCCAGAAAGGTTTGGGTTCAAATGTGAAGTTAAGCACTGCCTTTTCATCCTCAGACAGATGGGCAAATGGAGCTTACTATACATACCTTAAAAGATATGTTGAGGGTTTTGTGCAATTGATTTCAAAGGGAATTGGGATGCTCACTTACCTCTCCTTTAACAACAATAGCTACCATTCGAACATCCAAATGACTCCATATGAAGTTATTTTATGTGAGAAGATGTAGATCTCCTATTGGGTGGTTGTAAATTGGTATAGCAGGGTTGATAGGACAATATCTAGTTCACCAATCCACGAAGAGGGTGAAGGTGATTCAAGAGAGATTAAGAACGACATAGAGTAATTAAAAGTCCTACACAGATGTTAGGAGGAAAAAGTTGGAGTTAGAAGTGGATGATTGGATATTTCTGAAAGTTTCACCCATGAAGGGTGTTATGAGGTTTGGTAGGAAGGGGAAAATTAGTCTCAGATATATTTGACCTTATAGGATGTCCAAGAGAGTTGACAATATAGATTATTAGTTGGATCTACCACAAGAATTAGCAGCGGTTCATCCGGTATTTAATTTTTCCATGTTAAAGAAGTGCATGGGTGTTCCCTCATTGATTTACCAACTGAAAATGTTGGGATAAAGGATGGATGGATTATCCTATGAGGATATTCTGGTTCAAATTTTAGATCGGCAAGTTCACAATGTGAGAACAAAAGAGGTTGCATCTGTCAAGGTCCTTTTGAGGAACCAATATGTTGAAGAAGAAACTTGGGAATTTGAAGAAGATATGAAAAGGATATATCCATATCTCTTTAAATCCGAAGAAAATGCAGATCAAGGTACTAATTATCTTCTTAGTGCTTTATAATCCATTAGTAAGCATGTTGTTACTTGCTTTTGTTTGATAAGTGTTAAACTTGAGGTTTCCATTCCTAGCTTAGTGAATCAAATCTTATTCGAGGACGAATGTTCCCAAGGGGATATATTATAACATCTTGTAACTCGAAATAACTAGGAATAAGCAAAGAAACTAAGAATAATCACTTTTGGAAAGTATAGGGGAAATCAAGTGAATTTCCTATAGTTAAGAAAGTAAGTTTTTGGTCATTTTCAAACAGCCAGAACTTCTAGCCCAGGATCAGTTAGAGTCAATTCTTTACATGGTTGGAAAACCCTTGGAAAAATCCTTCCAACCGCGCCAAGCTTGCATGATTTCAATATCGTATAAGGGTGATATGCCTTTCGGAAGTTGGGTTATTGATGTAAGGAAAGTCCAATACGAATTTGTGGAAGGGTATACTAATCTTTTTACCCCTTTAATTCCTAATTAATTTTAAGGGTTTCATTGGGGTAAAAATAAGTTTTAGTTCAGATTAGAAAAGTTCTTTTACTCTTAGGGCATGGGATAAAAGATAAGAGAAGGAGAAGGGAGAAATATCAAGGTTTCTCCAAGAACGCCAAGGGATTTTGAGTGGAATTCATCGGGGTTGATCCCTATCGAGGTATGTGAGCTCTTTCGTGTTGGGTTAATTCATCCGCACACCAATATTTTTTCAGTTCAGAAGTTTTAGAATTGATTACATGATTAGAAATGATTTTTAATAATCTTGTTGAATCCTTTTTTGGTTGAGTTGATTGCATGCCCATTGATGTTTATTAATAGTTTCCGATGTTGTTTAGGATTTAGATTTGATGGGTATTGAAGGTATTGATGATCCAAGGGGTTTGGGGATGAAACCACGGAGGTTTAGGTGATTTGGAACCAGGTAAGGAGTTAAAAAATTTGTCAGACGCACCAGCACAAGGCCAGGTGCGTCGCATATGCAGTGCGCAAAAAAAGGGCTTCAACCACTGGGGCCTGGAGAGGCGCACAACCAATGCACTAGATCAAGCCTTGATTAGCATTTTCATAGTTTAGCCTTTTAAAGTCCTTCTAAGGTGAATTAACAACTTTCAATGATTTTAATTACTTTAAATGATTTCTTAAGACCTAAGAATCACTAAAGACGGTGAATCATAACCTTGAATCCATAATCCAATTCAAGGAAATTTAAGATCAAAGTCAAAGGAGTTAAGAGTTAAGTCTAGAAGTTAAGAGGAAAGTCAAAGTAAAGTTTCTTAAAGTTTTCAAGAGTCTTTGCTAAAAATTTTAACTTCGTTTTAAGGCTCACATTTCAAGTCAGAGCAAAGAGTAAAAGTTGAAGTCTTTCCTTCAAGAAATATAAGGAAGAGTTTCAAGTTGAGTAAAGAATAAAAAGTTCACTTCATTTCTCAAAAGTTATAAGAGAACTATGTATTCCCTAAGAGTTATAAAATGTTTTCACATTTTGATTAAGTAAAAGGAAGCTATACTTCTAACAAGCCTTTCACTAGTTTTAGTAAAAGGAAACTATGATTTCCAAAAGAGATTTTAAAGATAAGTTTGAGCAACTACCTCAAACAAGAGAAGACGTTTCTTTTAAAACATATGAGCTATGTATTTTGGGAGTAGTATTGAGCACCGATATGGCGATGCGAGTTCATATTAACTCAAGCCCTCGTAAACTATGTAGCCAACATGGAGAGAAGAAGGGTCATACTTGTTAGATGATTCCTTAGTGTCTTTTAGCATAGTCTAGTGGATCCACTTAGTAGTTAAGATTCTATATTGACGGCAATGTATAGGACAATCCTGTTGCAACGTAAGGTAAGACGTTGTATCATCACTTAGGCTTATAATGATGGTTGTCGGTTAGAGTGTCTCCCACAGAAACTATATGATTTTTTATAAATAAGTATAGTTGAGTTTATTACTGCATTGTCTTTAACGAATTGAGTTATTTTACTATTTTACAGAGCATTACATATTTTGCATGTGTTTTACGGACTTATGTTAAGTTTAGGAATCCATGATTTGAGCAATCCACGATTTGAGCAGAGCCAGGGTAAGTTTCATATTATTCCTTTCAAGTTTAAAGTTGTTGTTTAGCACTGTAACTCACATATTCGCACATTCAATGTACTGATATCAGTTGACATGCATTGTCTTATGATACAAACTATGTAATTAGGATCAACATCCAGCACCTCGTTGATCCAATTTGGGCATCCAGATTCAGTGATGAGCTTCCTTGCATCCGGAGGACTCTTTTATTGCTTTCAGTCTTTACATTATAGAACGTTGAGGGGTTTGTCCCAACATTCATCTTGTATTATAGTGGCTTCATAGAAAGATAGTCAGTCACTTGGTATAGTTTGAGTCTCTATTTATTTAAAAATATTTTATCATATGGGACTTAAAAGCCATTTTGGCAAAGTTATGAGAACGTCTCTTTATTATAATGAGTTAAGTATTCCACTAAGTTATGCAAACCAGGCTAAGGGCTTGCTCAAGACCAGATATGGTCATTGGGTGTCTTCCACATCCAGGGTAGACTTGGAGCGTGACACTTCTTCTTCTTCTTGATAAGGTTTCAACATTTTTGATTGTTTCGAGTGTGGTGGCGAAGAAGAAAAAAAGATCAAGAAGAAATAGCTGTGAATTCATCTGGGTCGGAGAATAATCAGGTCGGAAAATTGAATGTTGGAGCGACCAAAAAACAACGAGAACTTTCTAACATCTTGAATCATTCAATTGTCTCTGCTCATATACTCGATTTCCCATTCCTTCAAACTTGTGAGTGTTTCTCTATTTTTAGTCTCTGTTTATTATGTGTACTTTTTTATTTACTGTAGGAATACAATTGGAGTAAATGGGTTTATCTTCTTTTTTGTGTATATTTTTTTATTAATGTTTCAATGAATTACTTTTTTTGGTTTGTGTTTGTTATGGGGTTTCTTGTATAAATTTGTGTATGCAAGTGTTTCTTGTTGGATTAAATAAGTAACTTGATTGAAGATACTGGGGAAATAAAATTAAATTTGAGAAAATAAAGTGGAGAGATTTGAGGTGAGGGGATTTGTGAGATTTTTTTGGTCGAGACTGTCATATTTGGAAGTTGAATTCTTCACCATTTGTGATTATGTCTAAGTATTCTTTTAATGGTTAAAAAGTATTATGAATGGAAAATTTGAGACATCATCCCCCAATTTTGCTTTTTGTTTAGGGAATGTGATTATTTCTAAGTATTCTACAAGTGAATTGCAGTTTTACTACTTTGATCAGGGTTTTGATACTACTGTCGTTCCTTGCAGTCGGTTATCTTTGAGTGTCGTTATCTTTCCCTGCAATATTTCTGAATCCTTAGACATTCTTGTTGTATCTATGGTTCACCTTCATGAATGTCAGAATGCCTTTTTTTTTTGTAGCCTGTGTGAATTTATTAGACATTTTGTTTGTAGCATTTGTAATCAAATGTTTCAGTTTTATTCATTTACATTTTATGGTGCCTGGTTTTGATATTTACGAGTTCTCAAATTTGGAAATTTGTTTTTCTCTAATTGTACAATAGATTTAGCTGTTTGTGAAATGTATTGTATGCTCTTAAACTGATTAATACCTGAACCATCACAAGTGAATGCATAGTTAGTGAAAAAATCTGCCAACATATTCCCCTCTAGGTATGCATGAGCTATTTACATAATGATCTTCATAGTTTTTGATGAATCAGATTCCATGATTATTGATTTCAATCCATTAGCTAGACGATACTCAGACCACTCTCAATAACCTTAATTTCAGCCTCAATAGCAAGTCAATCTGTCAACTTTCTATCTTCAGCATAATAAAATTTCCATATGAGTTTCTGATATAGAATACTATTGAGGCAGGCATTAGTATTAAATTTTAAGCAATCACTAGATGGTGCCTTTCATATCGCTATTTTGCTGCAAATTAATGGCTTGTACTCCTCTCGAGTTAAACCATTTCTGACCATGTGTTAGGAACACCACTCATCCATGGGAAATTAGTCTTGTGATTCCCAAAATCATTGCTCTGATGATCATATTCCATCTAAATCCCTGCAAGCATCTTGCAGAGTACAAGGTGAAAAATTGTATTTTTTGGTACAATTTGATTCAAGATTGTTTTAGGACAACTCCATATGGTAGGACAACATTGGATATGTTGAAATTGGATATTATACATGTGTTTTCCTGTTCATCAATGGTGGTTGTTTGTAAACTGAATCAAACAATGTCCCTATGAATCAAACAATGTCCCTATGGAAAGGGTTGAGCTTTATTACTCTGTGTGTTGTGATCAGGTGTATGATCCTGATTTTGACAAGGCTGTGATGTGTGAACATATCAAGGGGAAGTGAAAATGGGGTTGAGGAGAGTGAAATGAGATTGAGTACTAGGAGAAGATTTAGTTTTAAGATGGATTTAATTCAAAAAATATGAAGAGATTGTTTGTTCGGAAATCAAAATCATGTTTTCCATTGGGATTACGAGTTTTGAACACTTTGGGGAATATTTGTTTCATGATTTTTGTGTTGCAAGTGTTGCTTCATGCACCCCATTTGATAAATTACTTCCTTAGTGATAGACATAATCGAGAAATTTCCAGAAAGATGTACCAAATCAATTGTGTCTGCCTTGTGACATTGATTTCATGTTTTTAGCTGTTTTTTCTTGTGATCGGTCCCTTTATAGTCCATCTAAGTTTCTTTACAGGTCTGTGACTATTAGTTGGAGTATCTCCTATGATTGAACTCAAGTATCATTTTATTTGTCTTTGCCGCTTAAATTATTGATAATATATACTTGAATTATAACCGGATCTGCAAAAATGTAAAAGATGTTTAATCCCCACAAATTCACAACCTTGCTTTTAGATAATAATAGAGTTGTCTGATTAATCATGAGTGTAATTGTGAAACCAAGATTTGATACGTTTCTTCTATAACTTGGCAATATGTACGTGAACAATTCTCTTATAATGAAAAAAATAAAAATCTCTATGCTGTAGTGAGATATCACCATCCGATGCTTAGATCGGATGCTTAGATGTGGAAATTGTTAAGGTTGGTAGGAGACTTGACAAGTTGAATACCTACATAGTGATTCTTTTTTATTGAAGTGTTGTTTACGTCTGCAGTTGGTGGCAGGAGTCATAAAATCATGCTACTTACGAGCAGTGGTATGCTCATGATTTCTTCATTTCAATGTTGGACACGATCCATGAAAAAGGGGGAAAACAAGTCTGGCAATAAAAGGTATATTTTGATGAGAATGACTCTTATACTACTTGATTATGTAGGAAATCTTCTGGAGTTTGTTGGTTAGATAGTGGCTCATCTCTTTGTGTCTGAAATAAGACACCGTGAGTAGATATAATACAGATCTTGTTTATATAGGTGCTCGATTTTTGATTTCAAAATTTTTGCATGTACCTTCATTTGGGATCAATTTCATTGATAAGACAAAGCGTTATTCATATATTATGACCTTGAGAACTCGAGATTTTTGTGTCTTCTTCTTCTTCGTTGTCTATTACAAAGAAACATTTCTTAACAGATACTCCCTCCGTTTAAAAAAAAATGACCCCCCTATTTTTTTTAGTATGTTTAAAAAAGAATGACCCTTTCCTTTTTTGACAACACTTTGACTTTAACTTTTCACGTGGCATGTTTAGGATCACAAGATTAAAGGACATTTTGGTACATTTGACATAACTTTAATTTAGAATCACAAGATTAAAAAGTCTTCTTTCTTTTCTTAAACTTCGTTCCAAGTCAAACTAAGCCATCATTTTTTGAAACGGAGGGAGTAATAAATATTACCAGTGCATCATACGGTATCACTTCTACAACTCACGATCCTTGTATGGACATTTCTCTTGACTTGAGTGCGTGAAACTACCGCTGAAAGGATTTTACTAGCATGTAAAGTAAACCAAATGAATCTCTTGTAGGTTGCTTGGACCTCTCACAAGACAAGAAAAATAGGGATCTCATCAGAAACCGTACTGTGAAAATAGTCACCAGATTAAAGATGCTTTGAAAAACAAATGTCCATAAAAAAGCTCCCTCTTGTGCTCTGCTTTCATATTAAGTAATTTGAACATTCTCCCACCAGAAAAATGTCTAGAAAGATCAATAGCCACGTACAATTTCCTTTTCTTTTGGACATGAAACCATATATATCGTCTTCAATTTTAAGAAAAAGATACGGGAACATAATCTTTATTTAGGGTGATGAATCCAAAGTTTCTACAGAATTTGAAATTTTTGCAGTGGTCACACATTCAGAAATGTTAGAATGTGGTCACTATGTGACATATTTTGGTGTTTGAGAAACTAACAGTACAAATGTGATGATGCATGTATATCTAAAGTCAACGAAGAAGTTGTTAAGACATCACAGTGCTATTTGATATACTATGTACAGAAGATGCTCTACTATAAGAGTTGTGAAGATGTTAGCTGCCAAACAATGTCACTGTGAGCAAACACATTTATTCCGATAACTGATTGCTGCTAGAACTTTAATGTTTGTGCATTGGACTTGGATAGGTCTTCTTCATTATTCTGTCCGGCCAGGTAATAGTATTCGGGGGCCGTGAAGTATGATGGTAAGGCATTCCCGTTAAGAGAGATGATACTGGAAATTATATGATAATATGACTCAAAATTTGGATTTTGAGATAGAAAGTTGTTAACTTGTGAGAGTTCTTATAATGATGGAACCAACATTAGTTTTCCTTTTAAGGTCTTTTAGAAGGAGCATTATGAAGGTACAGTGACTTAATAATGTGAGTGATATCTTTTGATTTTTCCCTTTCACATCTCTTCAAGATTCTGATATTGTTCATTTATTGACTTATTAAAAGTGATTTCATTTCATGTTGTTGGTTTGAGATTTCTGTTATAACTATTATGGTAGTGATGTACCGTGGTTTCACGGTACTTCCAATTCTTTTTTCCTTAAGTTTAGTGTGTGCCTAGGGCCTCTTTGTAGTAATTTTAATGTGTTTTTATCTGTGTTTTATAGGAAAGTTGTCAAGAATTGAAATGCAGAAAACTGTGCAGAAATAACCTACGATGCCATCGACGGCCCATCGTCTCATAGATGGACCGTAGGAGGTAACCGTTGATGTACCTTGGTTTCACGGTACTTCCAATGATTTTTCCCTAAGTTTAGTGTGTGTCTAAGGACTTTTTGTAGTAATTTTAACATATTTTTATCCGTGTTTGCAGAAAAAATGTCCAAAATAGAAGTGCAGAAGACCCTGCTAAAATCAATGTAGAAGTGATGACCCACGGAGCCATCGATGGCCCATCGACCCATCGACGGTCCGTAGGTGGTGATTGTTGACTGGAGGTTCAAGATGCTGAAATCAAATCGGGGGATTCTTACTAAGTGTGAGGCTATGGAAGGATCAATGTACCGTCCTGTCAAACCATTTATTGTAACAGACGGTAGTCCCAGTACCCGACTTGAAGAAATCAACAAGTGTGGAGGAACGAAGGCATCGACGGACCCTAAGTCCAACGACAGAACGTGCTGTTGGTCCGTCGATTGTAACAGAAAAGATGCAAAAGTGGAGGCTGAAAAAAGATTCTGAATGTGGAACAACGGAGGAACTCGACAGTCCGTCAGTTGGGTCGTCTACTGAAGACCTGTTTTGGACAGATTTTTCCTTTTTTAGAACTCCTTTTATTTTAGGACTTTATTATTATAAATATGGTTAAAATCCTTGTTTTTGGGGTTATACTTTTTGTTATTTTTCATACTCTTGTTATTGAAAGTTGAACTTTGAATTTTGGGAATTACTTCAAATTTCCGGAATCGATTCTCATGATATTTTCGTTAATTCATGTGTTAATTTTGGTTTTTCTTCAAAATTTTCAAAGTAAGTACATGAATTTTTGTGTAATAACTATGAATTGTGTATTTCTAAGTCTAGGTAACTAAATCCACAACTAGGGTTGTGGGAACCATGGGTAATTAGCAAGGTAAAACTAGATAACTAACAATTCTTGAATAGGTTCTTGCATGTATTGATAATTCTTTCTTTTAGAAGGATTTTTAACGAGTGAAGGCGTTAGAACTTTCCCTATTTCTACTTGCCGGAATAAGGAGGTAGTTGATAGGAAAAGAATTATCAACATAGATTTAGTATACACTATCTAATAGGCTAGTTTCAATTCGTACAAAGTAGTAACTAACTTAGCGATATATTCAATATGATGCTTAATATGAGGTAAAGGTAAGGTTTAGTAAAGTAGACACACGTAGCTGGACCAAGGTAAGGAGTGAAATTCTCTAGTCGCCAGACCAAGGAATTAGGGATACATAACTTACCACATTGCATGCAAGACACTAGGATAGAATTGTTATAGTTAGGATTATCACGTTATGAACCTATGGGGAATACTTACACCCCAGTTTCTCTCATCACTTGATTAACACCAAAGTTATAAATTTGCTATTTGTGTCACTTAGAAATAATTAAACATTTTGGTTACACAACCCCCCTTTAATTAATTCTTTTTTGAAATGACTTGACTAAATAGACGTAATCGTAGATTAAAGTTAAGTCTAAACCATTTTCTTCATGGGATCGACCCCAACGTAACAATTGGGTTCTTTACTTGATACAACTACTTATACTTCTTTACGGAAGTATAATTTGAGCGTATCAAATTTTGGCAACACAGCCTAGGAAAGTGGCTTTTTGATAAACTTTAAGCGCAATTACCAAATTTTAGTCAATAATTTCCTAATTTTACTTTGTTCTTTGTTTTTGTGTATTTCAGGTCTATCTCTTGTATATTCCAAGTACACGGAGTCGAGGAGAACTAGTGCTTCCATTTGACCTAGAACTGAACCGTACACTCTGCAGAATGAACGAAGCACACAATCCTGATAATATTGGTGATGGGATAAACCATCAACTTCCTTCGCCAGTTAATGTCATAACCACGTGATCGTGGAAATCCCAGATGAGCGTGCTCTGAGGAGACAACCTCCTACCCTACGCCCTTAAGAGTATTACAGGGGCAATATTAACATCGCCAATTCGGATGGACCTCTTTTCGTTCCTCCTCTACCACAAGGTCATTCATTCGTGGTAAATAGTAGCTTGATGCATATGCTCACCGCTAGATGTTTGTTTTCGGGGATACCACCTGAGGATCCACATGCTCACATCACCAAACTAAGGTCGGTGTGCAAGAGTTTTGTAGGGAGGCTAAACTTTGACATGGATATCATTGGATTAAGGGTGTTCAGTCCCTCACTGACGGGAGAGGCCGCAATTTGGTTTACTGAGTTGCCTTATAATTTGATTTATACTTAAGAGAAGTTGAGGGATGTGTTCCTAGCAAGGTATTATCCGATTTGTAAATAGCTTAACCACAAAGATAGGGTGAAAAACTTTGTAGCATTGCCTGAGGCGATAAGTAGTTCTTGGGATAGGTTCACTTCATTTCTGAGAAGTGTACCAAACCACCGCATTGATGATGAATTGTTGAAAGAGTACTTCTATTGGGGGCAAGAGGATAATAATAACGTGGTACTTTATACTATTGCGGGTGGTTCTTATGGTGAGTGAACTTATGCAGAAATAGCGGAAAAGTTGGAGAAAAATTCTCAAAACAACAAGGCTTAGAGAACAAGGAAGTTGGACACTAGGAGAAACACATTTGCAGTGCAAGCTACACACAACCTGGCCGCAGACGAAGTTCATGAAGAGATGTATCAAATGAGAACTGAGCTTGGGTTAGTATTGAAACATATCACTGAAGATGAAGAGAAAGTGAATGCGGTGAATTGTTTGACTAAACCACCACCGTCGATAAATGAATTTTACTATGAGGAAGACTCTTATGCAGTTAATGAGCAGACGTGGGGTTTCCAACCGAACGCCCAAGGCTCCTATCAGGATAATTGGTGCCAAGGTCAAGGAAATCAAGGTCAAAACTATGGGAATTACAACCAAAAAGATCACTATGTTCGAGATGGAAACTACAACTGTGACAACAACTTCAATCGGGGTAACTATAGTAACAGAAACGATTAGAGTGGGCCCTACGTTCCACCTCAAAATTGGGAAGTTGCTCCTAGGGATGGTGGAGGTAGTATGGTGCAAGTTAAGGATATTTTGCAAAAGATAATGAGGAGGTTTGATGCTAGTGATGAGCACGCCAAAGAGTTGAGAGGTGATTTAGCGAATATTGGGAAAAAGGTTGATGCACATGCAATCTCAATCAAGCATCTTGAGTTGCAAACGACCCAATTGTCTTGTATTGTGAACCCACGCCAACAGGGTACTCTTCCTAGCAATACCGTCCAAAATCTAAAAATTGATGGACATTATATGACAGTCACTACTCGAGGGGGTAAACAAACCATTGACCCACCTACACCGTCTGGCGTAGAATATGAGATGAGAGGAGATAATATGGTAGTAACATTTAGTAGTGATTTGGTAGACAAATATAGGAAAGAAACTGAGATACCCCAAAATATGACTCTCATTCCTAGATCACCACCACCATTTCCGCAAAGATTGGTGAAAAAGACCGAGGATGGTAAATACTGATATTTTATGACTACGTTGAAACAACTTTCCATCGATGTTTTTTTGATAGAAGCTCTTAACAAATACCTGATTACGCCAAGTTTATGAAAGATATGGTCACTAAGATGAGATCGGTAAGTTATGAGGATGATGCTCGTATGTAACATTGTAGTGTTATTGCTACTAGGTCTCTTGTGCAAACTAAAAAAGATCTGAGTCATAAGTTGCGGCACTTGATTGAGGTGATGTCGGTTCAAACCAAAGAAATTGGATTTAGATATGAAACATCGCGAATCTCCACCTGTGAAACTATCTATTGAGGACGCCCCAAAATTGGAGCTTAAGGCTCTACCACCTCATATGAGATATGTTTTCTTTGGAAAAGGTGACAATTTTCCGATAATCATTGAATCGGATTTGAATGTGGAGCAAGTGGAGTGTCTTGTAGAGGTGTTGAAGACGTTCAAATGAGCAATTGGTTGGACTATTCTGGACATTATTGGGATTCCACCCAGTATTTGTTCACACAAAATCCAACTCATGCTCGATCATAAGACAAGTATAGAGCATCAAAGACGGTTAAATCCACCTGTGCAAGAGGAAGTGAAGAAGGAGATTATTAAGTGGTTGGATGCCAGATTCATATATCCGATCGCTGATAATAGTTGGGTATGCCCTGTTTAGTGTGTTCCTAAGAAAGGGGGAATGACTGTGGTCCCTAATTAGAAAAATGAACTTGTTCCAATTAGGCCGGTGACAGGATGGAGTGTGTGTATGGATTATCGGAAATTGAATGCATGGACTAAGAAGGACCATTTTCCTATGCCCTTCATGGATCAGATATTGGATAGGCTTGCATTAAAGGGGTGGAATTTTTTTGTTGATGGTTATTCAGATTACAATTAAATCTCTATTGCACCGGAAGATCAAGAGAAAACCACCTTTACTTGTCCTCATAGAACTTTCGCGTTCAAGAGGATGCCCTTCGGGTTGTATAATGCACCGGCTACTTTTAAGATATGTATGATGTCTATATTCTGCGATATGGTGGAGGACACCATTTAGGTGTATATGGATGATTTTTCTATTTTTGGTGACTCGTTTGATCATTGTTTGAGTCACTTAGTCGAAGTTCTTAAGAGGTGTGAAGATTGCAACCTTGTGCTAAATTGGGAAAAATGTCACTTCATGTTGAAAGAGGGTATTGTATTTGGCCATCGCATCTCAGAGAAGGGTATAGAGGTTGATCGAGCCAAAGTTGAGGTTATAGAGAGACTTCCTCCACCCATCTCTGTAAAAGGTGTGAGGAGTTTTCTTGGGCATGCGGGCTTCTACTGGAGGTTCATCAAGGATTTTTGAACAATTGCACATCCTCTGTGCAAGTTACTTGAGAAAGAGTGTAATTGTTGTTTTGGTGAATTGTCTGAAGGCATTTGGAAAGTTGAAAGAGAAATTGGTGTCTGCACGCATTATTATTTCCCCGGATTGGAGTGAACCATTTGAGGTGATGTGTGATGCTAGTGGGGTTTCTCTTGGTGTAGTATTGGGACAAAGAAGGGATAAAATCCTTCACCCCATTCATTATGCTAGTAAGGCCCTAATGAAGCTCAAAAGAATTATACTATGACTGAACAATAGCTCCTTGCGGTGGTTTTTGCGTTCGAGAAATTTTGCCCCTATTTGTTTGGCACGAGAGTCATAGTACATATTGATCATTCTACTTTGAGAGATTTGATGGAAAAAAAGGATGCGAAGCCAAGGTTGATTAGGTGGGTATTACTGTTGCAAGAATTTGACTTTGAAGTGAAAGATAGAAAAGGGACCAAAAATCAAGTTGCCGATCACTTGTCCCGATTAGAGGATGAAGTTATGCATGAGTTGGGTGAAAATGTTGAAATTGATGATACTTTCCCTGATGAGCATGTTTTGGTTGCATCCCATGACTTGATTCCATGGTTCGCCGATTTTGCGAATTATTTGGCTAGTGACATAGTACCACCGGACTTGTCCTTTCTTCAAAAGAAAAAGTTCATGCATGATGTGAAAAATTTCTTTTGGGATGAGCCATATTTATATAGGAGTTTTTCTGATGGTCTTATTCATCGGTGTGTGTCGGAAGATGAGATGTTGAGTGTTTGGAGGCATGTCACTCCTCGCTTGTGGGTGGGCATCATAGTGGTATCCGGTCTTCCCACAAAATCTTGCAATGTGGCTACTATTGGCCAACCATCTACCAAGATGATCATGAGTTTGCCAAGGCATGTGATAGGTGTCAAAGAGATGGAGGTAATTCTAGAAGGCAAGAGCTCCCTTTAAATCTCATTCTTGTAATTGACTTGTTTGATGTGTGGGGCATTGACTTTATGGGCCCTTTTGTGAGTTCTCATGGGATGAAATATATTCTTGTGGCGGTTGATTATGTGTCAAAACGGGTGGAAGTTATAGCACTTGCAAATAATGAAGGGAAGAGTGTTACCGCGTTCTTGAAAAAGAACATATTTTCCAGATTTGGCACCCCGAGGTCCATTATTAGTGATGGGGGATCCCACTTTTGCAACAAGTTTTTCAAAGGCTTATTGGATAAATATGAGGTTCACCACAATATAGCCACTCCTTACCATCCTCAAACTAGTGGGCAAGTTGAAGTGTCAAATAGAGAAATCAAGTAGATTCTGGCAAAAACGGTGAATTCTAGTAGAACAGATTGGTCAAGGAGACTTGATAATGATCTTTGGGCCTACTAGATAAAATACAAGACTCCCACAAGTATGTCTCCATACCCACTTGTATAAGGGAAGGCTTGTCACTTACCGATTGAGTTATAGCATAAGCCCATGTGGGCAATGAAGAAATTTAAAATAGATTGCAATGAAGCTGCGGAACAGAGATTAAATGGGTTGAATGAGATTGATGAGTTTCGCTTGAAGGCATATGAAAGTTCAACCCTCTACAAAGTAAAAATGAAGAAGTACCATGACCAAAAGATTGAGAAGCGCGACTTTGTGGTTGGGGATTTGGTGCTTTTGTTCAACTCTAGGTTGCGCTTGTTTCTGGGCAAACTCAAGGCCAAATGGACTGGTCTATTCTTGATCACTCTAGTGTTCCTTCATGGTGCGGTTGAGTTGGAGAAAAAAGAGGATGCACGATTCAAATTAAATTGGCAAAGGATCAAAATCTACCTTGGGCACGCGGAAAATGCGAATGAAGTGGCTGAGGCATACCATCTTAATAGAGCCTGAGTAATCAAGAGTCTTGCATCGTGCCGCGATGTTAAACCAAGCGCTGATTGGGAGGCAACCCAATATGTATCCTATAGCCAAAAATAGGTTTTTCTTGACTTTTTAGGAGTAGTTGCATTTTTTTTTGTTTTTACGTAATGTCATGTGTGGATTTTCTTTAGAAGTGTTAGCTAGAGAGTAGACTAGAATCTGTGTCTAAAAAGTGTACATAAAATACAAAAATAATGGATTATTGGGTCCTAAATGTGCAGGGATCAAATCACCAGAAATCAACAGAAAATGGTTTGGTGCAATGATCTACGGACCAATCGACGGGCCGTCGTCCCGTGTACGGACCTTCGATAGGATCCGTAGATCCCAGGTTTGTTTTTCAATATTGTATAAGTTAGGGAACAATCGACAGAGCAGTCGATGGACCGTCGATTGACTTACGGTCCATTGATGGGGAATCGTAAGTTCTCCAAATTCAAGGACCCGACTGGATCCGGCCGACTATAACATAATTTAAACTCTTCAATTACTTCCCAACTTTTTAAATTCTCCCCCCAACCATTTTTCTCCCCACATTACCTTACCCCCCCACTCACTCACACACTAATTCACCCATTAATCCACTATAAATTTTTGACTATCTCACCATCTCCACATTCGCAAAACTCTTAGTCCCCAAACTCCCATCCTTTTTTTTCCATTTTTACGGTTGGTGTTTGAAGGCAGGCTTGGTGTTGTATTGAAAAATTCATCCTCCCATTTACTCCACTATAGTCTATAGGTATGCCACTCTCATTCACTCATTAGATACTCTTTCAGAAGCATGCAAAAATGATGAAACATGTATGTGGGTCTCGACTTGGGGACGAAATTGCATGATTAACTTGTTAAAATTGGATCCGTAGTCCGTTAGAATTATGGAAAGTGAATAGGTTGGGGGTGTTAGTGTCTAAATGATATTAGTTAGGTGTTTTGTTGTTTTTCCGACTTAGGGCTTGTTAGCATCTAAGAATCTGGGATTAAAATTGAAATAATCAAAGCCCTAGGAATGATGAAATGATGTGTATATTGGTATAGAACATGTGTTAAGTATTATGCTTGAATTTGTGTATGTGTGGGGTGCAAACGGGGTGGCAACAAATCTGACTCTGACCGACAGTAAGAGACCCTGTCTACAGACCATCGGTCAATCGATGGACCTTTGATAACAACACCATGATTTTTTTTTCTTTCAACTCTGGAACAACTAATGTGGTCTACAGTCCATCGAGTCATCGACGAATCGTCCTTCACATCCGTCGTTTCTAACAAAACCCTGTTTGCTGAGGCTTTGAAACATTTTTTCTAAGTTCCCACCGACAGATGTGGTCTACGGTTCGTTTATTCATTGACGGACCATCCTGAACATCCGTCATTTGTAACAGAACCTGTGTTTCTGAAGATCCTAATTTTTTTTCTAAGTGTCCAACGACGGAAGTGGACTAAGGTCCATAGTTTCTAACTTCAACTAATATGGACCTATAACTTCTAAACTTTGCTAAGCGTCTGCCGATGGACCCTACCAATGGACCGTTGTTCCATCGATAGTGCCTGTCATCCAGTTTTGCAGTTCTGAACTTGACTGTGTTTTATGTTCAACCTTTGTTGTTTGCTTCATTTGAGTGTGTTGTATGATTACACTGGTACTAATAACCTTCCTTTAAAGGTACTAATAACCTTCCTTTGCAGGTACAAATATCCCGCAAGCCTGACATTGTCTACTCTCGAGGACGTTCCAAGTCAGTCGCTTCTTCACACCGGCTTGTAATTGGTTCGTCGAACGATGAGAGTGATCCTGAGCATGTGCCACCAGGATCCCGGAAACCGACACCTGCTGCTAGGACCACTCGGGTCACTCCCAAGAAAGTGGCGTCCGACGTAGTCATGCCTCCCAGTGTGATGAGGGGCGCACAGTGACCGACACACCATCTGGGTCTGCGCGTGTTCTGAGGGAGCATGTGCCTCCGAGGAGGCTACCGGGTCGGATTCGGCCCATTCCTCAGGATCAGATGGTGCCATTGTTCTTGCAGCACCTGTCCACTCTGCCTCATCTGATGAGGCCGATAGTGAGGATTCTACTCAAGCACACCAGTTTGAAATCCCTGCACCGGTTGTTGATCAGCCCAACCGGTGGTGCGTAGAAGGCCAATACATGGTTTAGAACTCCTTTTATTTTAGGACTTTATTATTATTAATATGGTGAGAAACCTCATTTTTGGGGTTAGATTTTTTGTTAATTTTCATACTCTTGTTATTTGAAGTTGAACTTTGGATTTGTGGAATTACTTCAAATTTCTGGAATCAATTCTAAAGATATTTTCATTAATTCAAGTGTTATTTCTATATTTTCTTCAAACTTGTCAAAGTAAGTACATAAGTTCTTGTTTAATAACTATGAATTGTGTATTTCTAATCAAGGATAAGTAAATCCACAACTAGGGTTGTGGGAACCATGGGTAATCAGCAAGGTAAAACTAGCTAAATAATAATTTTAGAATAGGTTCTTTCATGTATTGATAATTCTTTCATTTATAAGTCTTTTTAACGAGTGCACACGTTAGAACTTGCTTATTTCTACTTGTCGGACCAAGAAGGTAGTTAATAGGAAAAGAGTTATCATAATAGATTTAGTATACACTATCTAATAAGCTAGTTTCATCTGGTGCAAAGTAGTAACTAACTCAGCCATATATTGAATAGAATGCTTAATATGAGGTAATGATAAGGTTTAGTAAAGTAGACACACGTAGCCGGACCAAGGTACGGAGTGAAATTCTCTAGTTGCCGGACTAAGAAATTAGGGATACATAACATACAAATTTGCATGCAAGACACTAGGAAAGAATTAATATAGCTAGAATTACCGCGTTATGAACCTATGAGGAACACTTAAACCCTAGTTTCTCTCATCACTTGATTAACACCAAAGTTATAAACTTGCTATTTGTCTCACTTAGAAATAATTAAACATTTTTGTTACACAACCCCCCCTCCCCCTTTGATTAATTGTTTTTGGAAAGGACTTGACTAAATAGACGTAATCATAGATTAAAGTTAAGTCTAAACCATTTTCCTCGTGGGATCAACCCCAACCTTACAATTGGGTTCTTTAATTGATACGACCGCTTATACTTATTTAGGGAAGTATAATTTGAGCGTATCAACCGTCGACTGAATGTTCGAGCATCTGGAAGCAACTCAGGGAATTTTGACCAAATTTGGGGCTACTAAATGATCGACGATTCTTCGTATGATCGACGGACTGTGCAAGCAAGTCGTCGATGTGATATAAGACTGCCCCAGTGCTTGGTGTCGGAGAAAAGCTATGGAATGACATTATGCATCGATGGACCGTAAGTGCATCAACTTACCGTGTTGTTGGTCCGTCGATTGAATTAGAGAAGGTAAAATTTAGATGCTTGAGGAAGATGGTAATTATGGGACGACGGAGGTAGTCGACGGTCCGTCGTTCCTTCGACGGACCTTCTGTGGAGTCGTCGATTGAAGACGCGTTTTGGGAAAAACTTTCCTTATTTAGAACTCCTTTTAATTTAGGACTTTGTTATTATATATAGGGTAAATTACCTCATTTTTGGGGTTGAACTTTTTATTATTTTTCATACTTTAGTTCTTGGGAATTGACTTTGCAACTTGGGCAATTATATCAAATTTCCGTAATCAATTTACAAGTAATTTTGCTATTTCAAGTGTTATTTATGGATTTTCTTCAAACTTGTTAAAGTAAGTACATGAATTATTTTTTAACAACCACGAATTGTGTATTCTTAGGCATGGGCACTAAATCCACATATAGGGTTGTGGGAACCATGGGTGATTAACATGGTAAAACTAGGTGAATAACCATTCTAGAATAGATTCTTACATGTATTGATAATTCTTTAATTTAGAATTCTTTTTAATGAGTCCACACGTTAGAAATTGCCCTATTTCTACTTGCCAGACCAAGGGGGTAGTTAATAGGAAAAGAATTATCAACATAGACTTAGTGGACACTATCTAATAGGCCAGTTTTGATTGGTGCGAAATAGTAACTAAGCCATACATTGAATATGATGATTAATATGAGTTAAAGGTAAGAATTAGTAAATTATACACATGTAGCCAGACCAAGGTACATGGTTAAATTCTCTATTGTCAAACCAAGGAATTAGAGATACATAACTTATCACTTTGCATGCAAGAAACTAGGAAATAATTGTTATAGCTAGAATTACCGCGTTATGAACCTATGGGGAACACTTACGCCCTAGTTTTTCTCATCACTTGATAAACACCAAAGTTTTAATCTTGCTACTTGTTTTACTTAGAAATAATTGAACACTTTTATTTCACAAAACCCCCATTTTTATGAACTATTTTCGGAAAGGACTTGACTAAATATACTTAATTGTAAAATAAAGTTAAGTCTAAATAATTTTCCTCGTGTGATCGACCCAACCTAATAATTGAGTTCTTTACTTCATACGAAAACTTATACTTCTTTAGGGAAGTAAAATTTGGGCATATCAAATTTTGGCGCCGCTGCCGGGGAAAGTGGCTTTTAGATTAACTTTTAGAGATATTACTGATGTTTAGTCAACAATTCCTAATTTTACTTTTTCTCGTTGTTTTTATCTCTTTCAGGTCTAGCTATAGTTTATGCCAAGTACAATGAGTCGAGGAAAACTAATACTTCCATTTGATCCAGAACTAACCCATACACTCTACAGAATGAACGATAGACACAATCCTTCTAATATTGGTTATGGGATCAACTGTCAACTTTTTTTGCCGATGCTCACAACCAAGTGATTGTGGAGAACCCTGGTGCTGGTGCTTTGATGAGGCAACCTCTCACCCCACGTCCTTAAGAGTATTTTAGGAGCAATTTTAAAATCACAGATTCTGATGGGCCTCTTGTCCTACCTCATCTACCAGAGGGTCATACATTTATTGTAACTAGTAGCTTGATGTAGATGTTCACTGCTAGAGGTCTGTTTTCAGGGCTACCATCTGAGGATCCACATGCTCACATCACCAAACTATGGTCGGTGTGTAAGAGTTGTGTGGGAAGTCCAGACTTATACATGGATGTCATCGGATTAAGGGTGTTCCCTCTCTCACTGACGGGAGAGACTTCAATTTGCTTTACTGAGTTCCCCTATCACTCGATTTATACTTGGGAGCAGTTGAGAGATGTGTTCCTAGCACGATATTACCCGATGTCTAAAAAGCTCAACCATAAAGATAGAGTGAACAACTTTGTGGCATTGCTTGGGGAGTCGATAAGTAGTTCTTGGAATAGGTTCACCTCATTTATGTCAAGTGTCCCAAACAACCGCATTGATGATGAATCGTTGAAGAGTACTTCTATATGGGCAAGATGATAATAATAAGGCAGTACTTGACACGATTGTGGGTGGTTCTTATGGTGAGTGAACATATGCAGAGATTGCGGAGAAGTTGGAGAAAATCTCTCGCAACAATAAGGCTTGGAGAACTAGGAAGTTGGACACTAGGAGAAACACCTTTGCAGTGCAAGATATAGAAAACCCGACCACAGACGATACCCGTTAAGATATGACTCAAATGAGGACTAAGCTTGGGTTGGTATTGAAACATGTCACTGGGGTGTAGAGAAAGTGAATGCGGTGAACTATTTGACTAAACCACCACTGACAGTAGATGAATTTTACTCCTCAAAGGATTCTTATGTAGTGAATGAGTAGACAGGGGGGTTTTCGACCGAATGCCCAAGACTCTAATTAGGAGAATTGGCGCCAAGGTCAATGAAATAAACGTCAGAACTATATGAATTACAACCGAGAGGGTCATTATATTTGATATGGAAACTACAACCGCGACAACTTCAACCGTGGTAAATATGGTAATAGAAACGATCGGAGTGGGCCCTATGTTCCAACTCAAAATCTGGAAGTTGCTCCTAGGGATGGGGGAGGTAGTATGGCGCAAGTTGGGGACATATTTCAAAAGATGAGGAGGAGGTTTGATGGTAGTGATGAGAACGCCAAAGAGTTGAGAGGTGATTTGACTAATATTGGGCAAAAGGTTGACGCACATGCAATCTCAATCAAGCATCTTGATTGCAAATGGACCAATTATCTTCTACTGTGAACCAACGTCAACCAGGTACTCTTCCTAGCAACACTATCCAAAATCTGAAAAATGATGGACATTGCATGACAGTCACTACTCAAAAGGGTAAGCAAACTATTGATCCACCTATACCATCTGGTGTAGAAGATGAGGTAAGAAGAGATGATGAGGTAGTGGAAGTTAGTGGTGAGATGCTAGACAAATTGGGAAAAGAAGACAAGATACCCCAAAAGGTGACCCCCATTTCAAGACCACCACCACCATTCCCGCAACGATTGGTAAAAAAGATCGAGGATGGTAAATACCAGCGTTTTATTACTATGTTGAAACAACTTTATATCAATGTCCCTTTGATAGAATATCTTGAACAAATGTCCGGTTATGCCAATTTTATGAAAGATATGGTTACTAAGAACAGATCGGTAAGTTTAGAGGATGATGATCAGATGCAACATTGTAGTGCTATGCTACAAGGTCTCTTTTTCAAAAGAAAGAAGATCTAGGCGCTTTCACTATTCCATGTACCATCGGGTTGTTACACTTTACTAAATCATTATGTCATCTTGGGGAAAACATAAATCTCATGTCTCTCTCTATTTACAAAAAGTTGGGTTTAGGTGACCGCAATCCCACTACAATGTTGTTACTGATGGCTGATCAAACGATGAAGAGGCCTATTAGGATACTCCATGATGTGTTAGTGAAGGTGAAGTCATTTATATCTCCGGCCGATTTTTTGATTTTTGACTGTGAGGTGGACTTTGAGGTGCCTATTATCCTTGGAAGTCCGTTCCTTCCTACCGATCGCGTCTTTGTTGACCTGGAAAAAGGGCAGATGAAGTTTAGGTTGAACAATGAAGAAGTAACTTTCAACATTTGTAGGTCTATGAAATAAAGTAGTGAGCTCCAAATGGTATCTGCTATATCTTATAGGGTTGAGAGTACGTCTGAGGTACAAATCGAAGAATGCCTTGGTGTTGAGGCACTAGCGGTAGTGATCATGAATTTTGAAAGTGATAAATTTGAGGAGTATGGGTCATTGGTTGCGTCAATTGATCGACGTGATGTTCGATTCAAACCAAAAAAATTGGAGTTAGATATGAAGCATCGTGAGTCTCCACTTGCGAAACCATCTATTAAGGAGGCCCCAAAATTAGAGTTTAAGGTCCTACCACCTAATCTGAGGTATGTATTCTTGGGAAAAAATGACACTTTGCCAGTAACCATTGCATCAGATTTAGATGTGGAGCAAGTGGAGTGTCTGGTAGAGGTGTTAAAGAGGTTCAAACAAGCCATTGGTTGGACTAATGCGGACATTATTGGGATTCCACCCGGTATTTGTTTACAAAAAATCTAACTCATGCCTGATCGTAAGCCAAGTATTGAACATCAAAGATGGTTGAATCCACCTATGTAAGAGGTAGTGAAGAATTAGATTAATAAGTGGTTCGATGTCAGAGTCATATATCCGATTACCGATAGTAGTTGGGTTTGCCCTATTTAGTGTGTGCCCAAAAAGAGGGGAATGATTGTGGTCCCTAATGAGAAGAATGAGCTTGTTCCAATGAGGCCGGTGACCGGATGCAGAGTTTGTATGGATTACCAGAATTTGAATGCATGGACCGAGAAAAACCATTTTCCTATGCCCTTCATGGATCAGATGTTAGATAGGCTTGAAGGAAAAGGGTTGTATTGTTTTCTTGATGATTATTCGGGTTACAATCAAATCTCTATTGTACCGGAGGATCACAAGAAAACCATATTTACTTGTCCTTGAGGAACTTTCGCATTCAAGAGGATGCCTTTTGGGTTGTGTAATGCACCGACTACTTTTCAGAGATGTATAATGTTGATATTCTCCGACATGGTAGAGGACACTTTTTAGGTATTTATGGATGATTTTTCGGTTGTTGGCGACTGCTTTGATCCTTGTTCGAATCACTTGGACAAAATTCTCAAAAGGTGTGAAGATTACAATCTTGTGCTAAATTGGGAGAAATGTCACTTCATGGTGAAAGAGGTATTGTATTGGGCCATCACATCTCAGAGAAGGGGATAGAGCTTGATCGAGCCAAACTTGAGGTAATAAAGAGAGTTCCTCCATCTATCTCTATAAAAGGTGTGAGGAGTTTTCTTGGGCATGCGGGCTTCTAACGGAGGTTTATTAAGGATTTTTCAAAAATTGCACATCCTCTGTGAAAGTTACTTAAGAAAGAACGTAAATTTTATTTTGATGAATCCAGTCTGAAGGCGTTTGGAGAGTTGAAGGATAAGTTGGTGTCTGCGCCCATTATTATTTCCCCGTATTGGAGTAAGCCATTTGAGGTGATGTGTGATGCTAGTGGGGTTGCTCTCTGTGTAGTTTTAGGTCAAAGAAGGGATAAAATATTTCACCCCATTTATTACGCCAGTAAAGCCCTTAATGAAGCCCAATAGAACTATACTATGACTGAACAAGAGCTCCTTGCGGTGCATTTGCTTTTGAAAAATTGCACTCCTATTTGCTTGGCACTAGAGTCATAGTGCATACTGATCATTCTGCTTTGAGATATTTGATGGAAAAGAAGGACGCAAAACAAAGGTTGCTTAGATGGGTATTACTGTTGCAAGAGTTTGATTTCAAGGTGAAAGACAGAAAGGGGAACAAAAACCAAATTGTTGATCACTTGTCCAAATTAGAGGATGAAGCTATGAGAGAGTTGGGTGAAAGGATGAAATTGACGATACTTTCCCTGATGGTCATGTATTGTTCGCTTCTCATGACTTGATTCCATTGTTCGCCGATTTTGCGAATTATTTGGCTAGTGACATAGTCCCTCGACTTTTCCTTTCATTAGAGGAAAAAGTTCATACATGATATGAAAAATTTCTTCTGGGATGAGCCTTACTTATACCGGAGTTGTGATAATTGGTTAATTCGTTGTTGTGTGTCAGAAGTTGAGATGCTTAGTATTTTGGAGGCATGCCATTCCTCGCCTGTGGGTGGGCATCATAGTGGTATCCGGACTGCCCATAAAATTTTACAATGTGGATATTATTGGCCAACATTCACCAAGATGCTCATGAGTTCTCCAAGACATGTGATAGCTGCTAAAGAGATGGAGGCATTTCGAGAAGGCAAGAGATCCTTTAGAATCCTATTCTTGTAATTTAGTTGTTTGATGTATGGGGCGTTGATTTTATGGGCCCTTTTTTGAGTTCTCATGGGATGAAATATATTTTTGTGGCGGTTGATTATGTGTCAAAATGGGTGGAAGCCATAACACTTGCAAACAATGAAGGGAAGAGTGTCACCGTGTTCTTGAAAAAGAATATATTTTCCAAATTTGCCACACCTAGGGACAGTATTATTGATGAGGGATCCCACTTTTGCAACAAGTTGTTAAAAGGGTTATTGGAGTAATATGGGGTGTGCCACAATGTAGCCAATCCTTACCATCCATATACTAGTGGGAAAGTCGAGGTATCAAATAGAGAAAGAAAGCAAATTCTGGCAAAAACGGTGAATGCTAGTAGAACAGATTGGTCAATGAGGCTTGATGATGCTCTTTGGGCCTACCGGACAGCATACAAGACTCCCATAGGTATGTCTCCATAAAAACTTGTTTATGGGAAGGCTTGTCACTTGCCGGTTGAGTTAGAGCACAAGGCCATGTGGGCGATGAAGAAACTGAAGATGGATTGGAATGAAGTAGCGGTACAGAGATTAAATGGGTTAGATGAGCTTGATGAGTTTTGCTTGAAGGCATATGAAAGTTCATCCCTATACAAAGAGAAAAAATGAAGAAGTACCATGACAAAAATATTTAGAAGCGCGAATTTGCGGGTGGGGACTTGGTGCTCTTGTTTAACTCTAGGTTGCGCTTGTTTTCAGGTAAACTCAAATACAAATGGAATGGTCCATTCTTGATCACTAAAGTGTTCCCACATGGAGCGGTTGAGTTGGAAAACAAAGAGGGTGCAAGGTTCACAATAAACGGATAAAGAATCAAAATCTACCTCACGCATGCAGAGAGTGACTATGAAGTGGTTGAGGCATACCATCTTTATGAATTCTGAGTAATCAAGAGTCTTGCGTCGTGCCGCAACGTTAAATCAAGCTCTAATTAGGAGGCAACCCAATGTGTATCCTCTAGCCAACAATTGTTTTTTCTTGTCTTTGTAGGAATAGTTTGCATTCTTTCGATTTTTATTCAATGTCATGTGTGATTTTTTTTTTGGTCTATGTCTAAAAAGTGTCCAAATAACACAAAAAGAATGGCTTATTGGGTGGTCAATGTGCAGGGACCAAACCAAGGAAATCTGTAGAAATTGGTCTAGTGCACTGATCTACGGACCGACCGACGAGTCGTCGTCCCATGGACAAACCGTCGATGGTGTCCGTGGATCTCAGGTATGATTTTTGATGTTGTCTAGGTCATAATCAATGGATTAGTCAACGGACCGTCGACTAATATACGGTTCGTCGATGGGGAATCATCTGTTCCCCAGAACCCATGACCCGACCCTACCCGACCAGCTATATATTAAAATTACCCTTTAAGTTACCCCCACACCTTTTCAGATTCTCTCCCAACCATTTCCCTCCATTTATTCCCTTATTCCCCCATTCACTCCCACATTCATTCCATCTCAATTCCCTTCTGATTTCTCATCCTCTCCACAATCCAAAAAACTCATAAAACCCTAGTCTCTCAAATTCCCCATCCATCTCTTGCCTTTTTTGGTCGGTGTTTGAAGGCGGGTATGTCGGTTGTTGTTGTTCACATTCACTCCACTACAGCGTACTGGTATGTCATTCTCATCCGCTCAATGAATTCTCGTTCATTTGTATGACAAAATTAATAGATTGTATGTGGGTGTTGATTTAGGGACGACTTTACATGTTTCACTTGTTAAAATTGGGTTTCATGACCTTAAGAATGAAAGAAATTGAATGGGTTAGGGGTGCTAACTGTCTAAATGAACTCTTAATGTTGCTTGATTTGTTGTTTTCCGACTTGGTTGTTGATAATCTCTTAGAATCCACGATAGAAATGTGCAAAATCGAAGCCCTAGGAATGACGATTTCGTTTGTTAATTTCTCTTGAAAGTTGTGTGTCTTAGTATATGCCTTAAATTGTCCAGTTGTGGGGTGCAACGAATGTCTACAAAAACCTGTCTCTGACTGACAGTATGAGATCCCGTCGATCAATCGACGGACCCTCGATGGGGTCCGTCGTTAGCTGCACCGTGTATTTATAGAACTCTAGGACGACCGAAGTGGACTACGGTCCGTCGATTGATAGACGGGCCATTCTGCACATCCGTCTTTCCTAACTGAATCCTTGTTCTCTAAGCTTTCTAAATTTTTTGAAGTTTTTAATAATGGAAGTGGACTACGGTCCATCGATTAATCGACGGGCCGTGCTGCACGTTTGTCGTTTCATACTGCAACTACTTTGTACCCTTAACTTCTGAAATTTTCTAAGTGTCCAACGACGGACCCTACCGATGGACCGTCATTTCATCGACGGATTGTCTACAGTGCCCGTCGTCCAGTTCTTGAGTTCTGCACTTCAACTATGTATTTTGTTCCAAATTGTATTTTCTTTCTTTTATGTGTGTAAGATGATTACAATAAAACTAATAACTCTCATTTGTAGGTACTAATGGCCCCCATGCAGGATATTGTCTATTCCAAGGGATGGTCCAAGTCCGTCGCACCATACCGACATTTGAGTGTCTCATTTGATGATGAGCGAGATCCCGAGTATGTGCCCCTAGGCACCCAAGCCCCGACACCTGTTGCTCGAGCCACTCAGGCATACCGAAGAAGGTGGTGCCCACGTAGTCACTACCTCCCACTCTGATGAGGAGCACACACTGACTAGCGCACCGTCTAGTTCAGCCTCGGGTTTTGAAGGAGCGTCTCACTCCGAGGAGTCTTGTGGTTCTGAGTTGGTCCACTCTACAAGTTCAAATGAGTCCACTGCCTCAGGTTTCAGTTCATAGAGAGCCACTGTTCCGGATGCACCTGCACACTATGCCTCATCAGATGAGACCCAGAGTTCGAAGTCTGCTCCGGCACTCCAACATGATGATCCTGAACCGGTTGCTGAGCAGCCTAGTCGGGGGTGCATAGAGGGGCAGCACCAGATATATAGGTACGCCAAGCTGCTCAATGATAAGGGGGTCATGACTCGGACTCTGACATTTGAGCGGCGGGTTATTACAAGGAGTTTACACACTTTCCCTGTGATACATGACCTAGTCACCCGCCACCAGCTCGAGTGGATGGCTAGGAGTGTGGGACACTACAGTGAGTAGTTGGTGCGAGATTTCTACGCCTCTTACGTAGCGACTCTCAAGAGTTATTTGAATAGGCGGTCTAATCCCTCCAAACAGGCACCACTTACATATGTTCGAGTTCGTGGTTGTCGAGTGGATATCATTTTGGCTACCATTCACTGTTTCTTATACGGTGCAAAAATCAATGCTAATAGGGATCCCCTCACCCCTGAGTTTGATTATAGATAGGACGTGATTAAGCAGGGACATTTCCAGACCACCAAGAGGTGGATTTCCCAACACATATCTGTAGATCGTGAGGGCACAGACTGGGTGCTGGACCCAGAGGCATTATCAAGAAGGCCAACCTCACGTTTGATTTTAAGTTCATCTGGATTTTGGTCCGCCACCGCCTATCCCCCACAGTTGCAGACAACATACTTACGTGGGATATAGAGGTCTTGGTTGCTTTTATGGTCGCCGAGTTTGAGATTTATTTTTCGAGGATGTTGTTGTCTGTCCTCCATGAGAGGGATTTTAAGGCCTCGACCACTTACCCTTTTTCCTGTATGATTTTTTTGTGCAGGGTTACTGGAGTGCCCATTTGGCACATGGATGTTCTCCTTACTTCTACCAGGATAGTGGACATATATCTCATCAGGGATAAGGACAATGAGGCAACACCATATAAAGGTCCCCGAGTTGATGTTCAGCTGTTGGGTGAGAACCTCACAAATATGGTAGAGCAATCCTAAGGGGATGATCATGCTGCTTTAGAGCCTACCGACACCACCCTGGTTGAGTCTATCCAGGGCATTAATGGGGCACCGAGTTCCTCCCAGTTACACCATCAGCAGCACTGGTCCCGATTGCTAGGGTCCAGCATCTAGAGGCCTAGATAGACACATTGTTGCACCATCTCCAGCCTTGGATGCAGAAGTCTATAGCTGAGGCGGATGACCAAATCGAGAAGAATGTTTCTTAGCAGACTGAGAGGAGGATTCAGGCGGTCCACCAGCGCCTCGATACTTTTGAGTTGAGAGTCCTCGCATGCCCAGCCTCCACTATTGATTTGATGACTCTCCAGGCTGATGTGGCGAGTTTGAAGGCTGATGTTGATGCCATCTTGGACATGAGGGTACCCAAGCCTGAGGGTGCAACTGCAAAGTTTGTTGAGGATACGGAGCTTACTGCACTGTTTCAGACCACCACTGCACCACTGCCTCCACCATGTGAGCATGCCAAGAGGCACCGTTCTAGTCACACCAGCGAGGGTGAGGGTGCTCGGGCTAGGAAGAGGGAGATATTAGAGATGGAGGTTGCGAGGAGAACCTTGTTGCTTGATGAGAAGGCCTGGTAGATGAGGGCTCATGAGTTAGCTTCTGGGGCGTCTAGCTCTAGATTCGAGGATGCTGAGAGGAGCACCACTGAGGGTGCATACATTGTTGCGGACACTACTGATGGTGTCCTTACTATTGATGTAGCATTTTTCGAGATACCGAACCTGCCAGCTTGTTGATCTTCGGTGCTATGCGCCTCAGGTTTGCTTTAACTACCACCTTTGCTTTATATTTTTATGCATTGGGACAATTGCATGTATTTTCGTTGGGGGTGGGGTAAATGGAAGTGAGTGCTAGGGTGAAGTCTGAGCATCCCAACTCACGACCCTCTCTTGGTGGTTTTCTTTCCTTTGTTCTTTTGCCCCAAGAGACTTGTTATTTTTCTGTTGAACCGACATGCTTAGTATCTTGTACATAGTATGAATGTGAAATCTAAAGCATTGTAAGACCTTGAGAAATAGATCCTAACCTGTTGTTCTTGATGGTATAAGGTCCTAAATATGTCTAATATATGGTATAGAGGGAGTAACTAAAGTATTAGGTGTGTTGGAAGTCAAACGTTAAGGGACAACAAAGACGTTCGACTAAGTCACCTATGTTGTTCTATGTGTTTATGTGTGATTCATGAGGTTCTAATGTCCTTAAATAAGTTATTATAGCATGTGTAGGCAGTGTGTCAAGTTTCGTGAAGTTTGAAGGTCAAACGTCCAAGAACGTCCATGGAGTTCGAAAGATATGCCTTGAAATGACTTTGTGTGCCTAGGCGTGTTTCATCGAGTTTTACATGTTCGTTTTGGATGAAATTTATGGGAGAGGTGTTGAACTCATAGATGATCGTATTTGAGTTGGAAACGTTGAAGAAAATTATCCCCAAGGACCATCCAAGGGTCCTTGAGGAAGGACCCAACTTGGTGTCAAGGCTGTTCCAGGCAGGCCCCAAACGACGGAGGCAGTCGAAGCCCAGTGGGCCTTGATATACCGTGGCTTCACGGTATAATTAATACTTTTAACTCAAGTTTAGTGTGTCCAAAAGCTCTTTTTATGCTAATTTTTATACAAGTTTCTCTTTGTTTTGCAGGGAATCTGTCCAGAGCCAATTGCGGAGATTTTGAGAGAGAAGCTGCTGAAGGAAGATGGGGAAGTCTGACAAGTGTGGGATTACGAGGCTTGTGACGGTCCGTCATGTCCATGACGGTCCGTCCTGCATGTACGTCGTGAAGATCAGAGAAGTGATCCCAGTACCCAAATTCCAAGAGTTCAAGACTTTTGAAACGAGACCCTCGACGGACCGTTATGCCTATGACGGTCCGTCACACTTGCCGTTGAGGGGAATGAAGAGAGCAGCAGAGGAAAATGCACAAGTATGGGACGACGGAGTCCACGACGGTCCGTCATGACCACGACGGTCCGTCGCGTGGTCCGTCGACCCAGCCGCGTTTTGGCAGATTTCCAGTAATTAGAATTCTTGTTTAATTAGGTTTTTGTATTTTTTATAAATAGTTCGAAAAACCTCGTTTTTGAGGTTAGACACCTGATAATTAGAATCTACAATATTAGAACTCATATTATTATTGATTGATTAGTGTTTGATCCTTTGGATATTCTTGCAAGTACTTTTTGGTGATTAATCAAGCAATCTTTTGGACTTTACTCTTTCTCATTGAAGTAAGTACATGAATTCTTATTTAATATATTTGAATATTGTGTTTATGGCGATGAGTAACTAAACTCCATAACTAGGGTTGTGGGAACCATAGGCAAATAATGAGATAAACCCTAGCTAAAATAACAATTCTAGAATAGTGTCTTGCATGTATTAATAATTCTTTCGCTTAGAAGTCTTTTTAACGGATGATCAACGTTAGAACTCGCCTTAATGCTACTTGCCGGACCAAGGAGGTAGATAATAGGAAAAGAATTATTAACATAGATTTAGTGTATACTATCTAATAGGCTAGTATTGATTGGTACGAGGTAGTAACTTAGTCAAATATCGAATACGATGCTTAATATGGGGTAACGATAAGGGTTAGGAAAGCAACGCACGTAGCCGGACCAAGGTGCGGAGTGAGATTTTCTAGATGCCGGACCAAGGATTTAGAAATACATAACTTATCACTTTGCATGCAAGATACTAGGAAAGAATTGTTATAGTTAGATTATCAAGTTATGAACCTGTGGGGAACACGTAAACCCTAGTTACTTTGATTCATTGATTAAAACCCAACTCTAAAAGCTGTGAAGTGTCTCTTTCAATTTCGTTAGTTCTTTTTAGTTTTTTTTACTTATTAGGAGATACAAACCCCCTGTTTACATTTTATGTTTTTTACTTTCTAAGGAAGTTATCAACCGAACAATAGTAATAACAAGTTAAAGTTAAGTCTAGACTATTTTCCTCGTGGGAACGATCCCAACCTCACTAGTTGGGTTATTTACTTGACGCGACCGCTTTACTTCTCATTTGAGAAGTAAGTTTGAGCGTATCAATTTTGGCGCCGCTGCCGGGGAACTTAGCTTTTAGATTAATTTTAACTTATTACTATAGTTTAGTTGATAGTTTTCTTGATTTACTTTGTTTTATTGTTTTTGATTTCTTTTCAGAACTATCCTCCTTGTATGCCAAATACACGGAGAGGAAGAGAACCATTGTTCCTCTACGATCACGAGTTAGAGCGTACACTGCGAAACATGAATCGTAATTTGGGAATCAATGATGATGATCCAAACCAGAACATCCCAGCTCCGGTTGATGTTCATGGTCAGATGTTACCCGAACCTCCGGGTGAACATCAACAGAGGGGACAGAATCCCGCTCCACGGCCCCAAGCATACTACAGAGGCTATGATAACATAGCAGATTCGGATGGGCCACTGGTTTTGCCTCCTCTACCCACAGGCCACACTTTTGTGGTAACTAGTAGTCTGATGCAAATGCTCACTGCCAGAGGTTTGTTTTCAGGGCTACCTTCTGAGGATCCACATGCCCATATAGCTAAGGTAAGGGCAGTGTGCAAAAGTTGTGTGGGGAGGCCTGACTTGGATCTAGATGTGATAGGGCTCAGAGTGTTTCCTCTCTCACTGACGGGAGAGGCTGCTATGTGGTTCACTGAGCTCCCATACAACTCCATCTTTACTTGGAATCAACTGAGGGATGTCTTCTTAGCACGCTACTATCCGGTCTCCAAGAAACTAAACCACAAAGACAGGGTGAATAACTTTGTGGCACTACCAGGAGAGTCAGTTAGTAGTTCTTGGGATAGATTCACCTCATTCTTGAGAAGTGTTCCAAATCACCGTATAGATGATGAGTCGCTGAAAGAATATTTCTATAGGGGTCCAAGATGATAACAACAAAGTGGTATTGGACACTATAGCAGGTGGATCGTATGGAGAATGTCCTTATGCAGAGATCGCTGAAAAATTGGAAAAAATCTCCCGAAATAACAAAGCTTGGAGTACTAGAAAGTCTGATACAGGGAGAAACACCTTTGCAGTGCAGTCCACTCACAACCCATCCACAGATGATATTCGTGAAGAAATGGCTCAAATGAGAACTGAGCTTGGGTTGGTACTAAAACATGTCACTGGGGGTGCAGAAAAGGTTAATGCAGTCAACTACTTGGCTAAACCACCACCTCCAATTGATGAGTGTTATTATGAGGAGGATTCCTATGCAGTAAATGAACAGATGGGGGGTTTCCGACCAAGCGCCCAAGGCTCAAATCAGGATAATTGGCGCCAAGGTCAAGGGAACCAAGGTAGGAACTATGGTAACTACAATCGTGAGGGTCACTATGTCAGAGATGGAAACTTCAATCGCGACAACAACTTCAACAGGGGTAACTATGGTAATAGAAACGACAGGAATGGACCCTATGTTCCTCCTCAAAATCGGGAAGTTACTCCTAGGGATGGTGGAGATAGTATGGCGCGAGTTGAGGATATGTTGCACAAAATGATGAGGAGGTTCGATGCTAGTGATGAGCACATTAAAGAATTAAGGGGTGATTTAGCTAGTATTGGGCAAAAAGTTGATACACACGCAATTTCGATTAAGCAGATTGAATTGCAAGTGGCCAAATTATCTGCGACAGTGAACACACGGCAACCGGGCACTCTTCCTAGCAACACTGTCCAAAACCCAAAGAATGATGCGCACTGTATGGCAATCACTACTCGGGGTGGTAGGCAAACCATTGACCCACCTATGCCATCGGCCGAGAAAAATGAGAGAAAGGATAATGATAAGGTGGTGAAGGGTAGTGGTGAAGCAGAGGGAAGTAATGGAAAAGATGCAGAAGCACCCATCAAGGTAATTCCCATGCCTAGGCCTCCACCACCTTTCCCTCAGAGATTAGTGAAAAAGACCGAGGATGGTAAGTACCGGCGTTTCATAACTATGTTGAAGCAACTCTCTATCAATGTTCCTTTGGTAGAAGCTTTAGAACAAATGCCCGGTTACGCCAAATTTATGAAAGATCTGGTCACAAAGAAAAGATGGGTTACTTTCGAGGATGATGATAGACTACAGCATTGTAGCGCTATCGCTACTAGATCCCTCGTACAAAAGAAAGAAGATCCTGGTGCGTTCACTATCCCCTGTACAGTGGGGTCATTACATTTTGCGAAAGCATTATGCGATCTGGGGGCAAGCATAAATCTCATGCCCCTCTCAATTTACAAGAAGTTGGGATTGGGGGATCCGAAACCCACTACGATGCGGCTACTGATGGCCGATCGGACAGTGAAACGGCCGATAGGGATACTCCATGATGTGCTAGTAAAAGTGGAATCATTCATCTTTCCGGCTGATTTTGTCATTCTTGATTGTGAGGTCGACTTTGAAGTGCCTATTATTCTTGGGAGGCCATTCCTTGCTACAGGTAGAGCCTTAGTTGATATGGAAAAGGGCAGATGACTTTCCGGCTGAATAATGAAGAAGCGACCTTCAACATTTGTAAGACCATGAGGCAGAGTGGTGAACTCCAATCGGTTTCTGCCATAGACCACAAAGAAAAGATGAAGAAGGAAACTAAACAGAAAAATGCAATCCAAGAGTTTGTGGAGGGGGATTTGGTGTTTGTAGACAGTTCTGGGGTACCTTGTCTTCCGGGCAAGCCCAAGTCCAAATGGACAGGCCCTTATTTGATTACCCAAGTATTCCCTCATGGAGCAGTTGAGTTAAACTCCAAGGAGGGAGTGAGGTTTAAGAGGAATAGGTACAGAATAAAACCCTATTTTGGGCATAAAGCATCAAGGAATAAAGTAATAGAGGCGTACCATCTTGATGAAGTCTGAGTAATCAAGTGTCCCCAGTCGTGCCGCGACATTAAATCAGGCGCTTGTTGGGAGGCAACCCAATACTTATAGTTTTTTTTAAATAATGGTAGCATTTTCTTTTCTATTAATGGGTTTTAAATTTGTAGGCACATCACCAGGAAATTCTGCAGAGCACTACTTCGCAGTAGCCACTGACGGATACGACGACGGACCGTTTCACTCGAAACGGACCGTCGTAGGCATCCGTCACACCAGGTATGTAGTACTGTCATTTTGAAATTAGGGCACATACGACGGAACATACGACGGGCCGTCACACATGTGACGGACCGTCGTCGTGGAACCGTCGCGCAATTAATGAAATCTACCCGACCCGACCCGGCTGGACCCTTTTCCAAATTTGACCGTTTATATTTTCCCCCTTCCATATTCCACCACATTACTTCATTATTCCACTCACCTCCCCTCTCTTTTCAACTTCCACACTTCCCCTCACTGCTCATTGCTCCCACAAATCACCTCAGCCTTATCACTATTATCTACTGTCGGTGTTGACCTTGCCAGGATCATTCTCTATTTGTATTCTTCTCCATTTCCAAGGTATGTGTCTCTACATTTATACTTATTTTTCTTGCATTTTAGTTTTGTAGTTAGTATTAGCTTAGTTTTTAGTCGTATATTGTTTCCTCTATCTGCCAATGTCTAAACCTAGGTTCAAATTAATGATAACCCAAGCCAGATTTAGCTTTGGTAGTTTCTTAGGTCGTGGGTATAGACACATATAAGTCCATATCACTATATAACCATGTAGGCTCATCGGGGATACGTAGGGCACCCCCAATTCTAAGACTGCTACTCAGAACGAGACCCCGATGACGGCCCGTCGCCTACACGACGGACCGTCATAGGGTCCGTCGCACAAGCCCTAGAACCCCTGCTAAACGTTGCCTGTGACGGACCGTCATACCCACGACGGTCCGTCCTGCATGACCGTCATGATGGTCAGAGACCCTGTTTCTCAGGGTCTCTCAAAATTGTCCAAGTGTCCTACGACGGACTCTTGTGACGGACCGTCATACCCCCGACGGTCCGTCCTGCTTGACCGTCATGATGGTCAGAGACCCTGTTTCTCAGTGTCTCTCAAAATTGTCTAAGTGTCCTATGACGGACTCTTGTGATGGACCGTCATACCCACGACGGTTCGTCCTGCTTGACCGTCATGATGGTCAGAGACCCTGTTTCTCAGGGTCTCTCAAAATTGTCCAAGTGTCCTACGACGGACTCTTGTGACGGACCGTCCTACCCCCGACGGTCCGTCCTGCTTGACCGTCATGA
Organism: Solanum habrochaites; assembly: GCA_027704765.1. Taxonomy (NCBI): domain Eukaryota; kingdom Viridiplantae; phylum Streptophyta; class Magnoliopsida; order Solanales; family Solanaceae; genus Solanum; species Solanum habrochaites. The sequence goes on from JAKWJA010002496.1 coordinate 45,791,833, forward strand.
TGGTCAGAGATCCCTCCTTCAGGGTTCCTTACACATACAGATACCAAGTATAACACGACGGACCTCATGACGGTCCGTCATAGTCACGACGGACCGTTATCTATCCCGTTGTGTGATACAGTTTCAATATAATTAACACACTATTTTCAAATTTTAATGTCAGATGAGTTTGCCTATCTTGTTTAACATTACTCGTACTAATAGTGACCCTTTGCAGGTACTATCTACTATGGCACCCAAGCAAGACCGAGCCTACGCACGCGGGCGATCCAAGTCTGTCGCCCCGTCTGCACGATTGATCATCGGGTCTGATGATGAGAGGGACCCTGAATATGTGCTCCCAGGCACCTCCGCCCCTTCCCGTACTACACGTTCCACCAGAGCCACCCCCAAGAAGGTGGCGCCCGGCGTAGTCACTGCCTCCCAGTCTGATGAGGAGCGCACACTGACCGGCACACCCTCTGGGTCAGCCACCAACGAGGAAGGAGCGTCTGGCTCCTTAGGAGTATCCTGGTCCGAGGAAGCTTCAGGATCTGCTGAGGTTCCCGTACCCGCCACAGCTGTAGCGTCGGCCTCGTCTGATGAGGCTGACAGTTCTGACTCCACATCCGGAGCACCAGTTCAGGTCCCCACTCCAGCCGCTGACCAGCCAAACCGGTGGTGTGTCGACGGCCAGTTTCAAGTGTACTCCGACGCAAAGTTCCTGAACGACAAAGGAGTAATGACTCGCACACTCACCCTGGAGCGGCGGGTACTCACAGGGAGCCTTCCCACGATGCCGGAGATTCATAACCTCTTCACCAGGCATCGCTTGGAGTGGACAGCACGTCCATTGGGACGCTACAGCGAGGAGATGGTCCGAGAGTTCTACGCGTCCTATGTAGCGACTCTCCGATCCCAGATCGACAGGCGGGCTGCTCCCGCTAAACAGGCCCCATTGGAGCAGGTTCGAGTCCGGGGCGTGCAGGTCGACATTTCCCTGCCAGCCATTCGCCGGTTCCTATACGGCGACAGTGTAGATGCTACTCGGACCCCCATCACTGCCGAGTTTGACTATCGCTGGCAGATAGTGAAGGATGGACAGTTTCTACGAGAGTCCACACTGAGGGAGACCACCAAGAGGTGGATGGCCCTGCACCTATCAGTCGACGGAGAGGGTGCTGATTGGGTCACCGAGCCGAAAGGGGCCATCAAAAAGGCCAACCTCACGTTCGTCGCCAAGTTCTTGTGGCTGCTCGTGCGTCACTGCCTTTCCCCCACAGCTGCTGATAACATAGTTACCTGGGATCGAGCAGTGCTGATGGCAGCAATGATAGCCGGCTTCGAGGTGGACCATGCATGGCTTCTCCAGGCAGTCATGCACGAGAGGGCCTTCAAAGTCACCACCACCTACCCCTTTCCGTGCATGATCTTTGCCCTTTGCAGGTCTGCAGGTGTGCCCATTTGGCACATAGATCAGTTGCGAACCCCGCCGGGTACCGTTGATGTCGGCCTCATCAGAGACGAGGCCAATGAGTTGGCCCCACGTCGAGGGCCCCGTCCAGAGATGCCACCACTAGCAGACGATCTTGCGGATATAGTGGCCCAGGCCCGTACAGCCACACAGACATCCACAGACACTACCCCGGTCGAGTCTATCCCGGGTAGTAGCACAGCCCCTCTACCGACACCGGCCCCACTTGCTCGAGTACAAAAACTGGAGGCACAAATGGCCACTCTTCTGCATCATATCCAGCCGTGGATGCAGAAGTCTATAGCTGAGTCTGAAGCGCGTATGGAGAGGCAGATGTAGCGGAAGATTGCTGAGGTGAACCAGCGCATAGATGCCTTTGAGTTGAGGGTGTTAGCCCGACCAGCCCCTCCGGTAGATGTGTCAACTCTTCAGGCTGCAGTAGACAGTCTTCGTGCAGACATCAGTACGATCTTAGAGACGAGAGTTCCGGCGTCTGTCGAGCCTGCTGAGGATACTGTATTGGCGGCTTTGTTTCCTACTCCAGACATTCCCCCATCTTCCCCGAGAGAGAGTGCTAAGAGGCGAAGGAGTCGATCGGGGGATGAGGCGCGAGCAAGGAAGAAGGAGCGCCGAGAATTGGAGGCTGCGAGGAGAGCCTCACTTGCTGAGGCGGAGGCACACCGGATCAGAGCATCGCAGATAGCGGCTGGAGCGTCTAGCTCCCGTACTGTAGAGACAGCAGGAGGCCCTACTGAGGGTGCGGTGGCTGTGGAGGGCATCACTGAGGATGTCCAGATTGCTGAGGACACCACTGAGGGTGTCCAGGTTGCAGAGGATGTGGGTTCTGGGAAACCGGACCCACCAGCTTGTTGATCGACGGCGCTATGCGCCACAGGTTTGCTTCACCTACCCCTCTAATCTTTAGATTTTTTATGCATTGGGGACAATTGCATGTTTTTTTGTTGGGGGTGGGGTAAATGGAAAGTGAGTGTTAGGGTGAAGTCTGAGTAGCCCAACTCACTATCCTCTTTTGGGGTTTTCTTGCCTGAGTTCTTTTTCCCCAAAAGACTGATTAATTTTTTTGTTGAACCGGCATGTTTATATCTTTTGTACATAGTTTAACTCTGAAGCATGATGGCAATGATATCCTGATAAACTGAAAATAATGCATCACTAGGCATAGTAACTGACAATTGTGTGGCTCTAAGCATGAAATAGAGTTACACCATTGCATTACCCTAAGTCTTTAATTCAAACTAGGTGTCTAATGATCTGGTATAGTGATGACATGTTAAGTGAGAGTGAGGAAATTTGAATAGTCCACTATTGATACTGAGCTAGAACTTGCCTGGTTAGTCCTGCTAAAAGGAAGCTGTAACAAACAATTAGGAAAGGATCATAGGCCCTTATTCAAGAAAGCCCATTTCTAACCCAAATAAAAGAAACCAAATGAAAGTTATCCTTCTTTGATCCAAATAATTTGAGCTTAATTAGACCTTTCTTTTTTTTACCCCAACTGATCTTTTCTGGGAACAACGTGTTGGCCCTGGTCCCTCCTAGGACATGTGCACCTCAGCTTATGCCAAAAGCATAAGTTGAGGGTGGCTAATAACAACCTTCGTTCTGGCCCTGACCCAACTTTGGGTACTGTGTACCTTGACTCATGGCAAAGCCATGAGTTGAGGGTGGCTATTACGAGGAATGCTCTGGAAAGTGAGGTTGAAAGAACAGAAGAGAGAGAAAGAACAAAAGTAAAGTGACTCAAAAAAAAAAAAAAAAAAAAAAAAAAAAGAGAAGAGAGTCACTTACACAAATGAAGAAAGAAGAGAAATTGAGCAAAGGGAAAGAATATGAGAGACTGGGCGAGATAAGATGATAAGAAGGGAAGATTTTAGCTGATATGTCAAGGAGGGCAAAAAGTCACTAGAGTTATCTAAAAATGTACCCTACCTGACCCTGAGCGTATGTTACAAGCTAAAAAAGTCCTATCTTGATCCTAAGGGTTGTATAGCGAACTTAAGGCAGTGAAAATAAGGGCAAGCTTATGGCAATAGGTATAAATGAGTGTGACTTTGTTCTGAGAGCGAGTGTTGAAATGTAATCCTTATACTCAAACTGAAATCATTGTGTGAAAAATGAGGATTTTGTTCTAAAGTGAGGACATTAGTTGCAATACCAGACTTGTTAGCACCTCGGTGAGAAATTGAAGAGGATAGGTGTTAGTGCATGGTGAGTCTGTGTCATGTTCGAATCCCACAAAATTCAAGCCTAATAGTGATAGCATGCATAGATTTGATGAGATTAATCGGGATTGATAGCCAAATGATTGCAAAGGATAAAGCATGAATACTATTGTACAAAGATTGTGTAGTGAGTCATAGTGCGTCGCTTGAGGACAAACAACGAATTTAAGTTGAGGGTGTTGATATACCGTGGCTTCACGGTATAATTAATACTTTTAACTCAAGTTTAGTGTGTCCAAAAGCTCTTTTTATGCTAATTTTTATACAAGTTTCTCTTTGTTTTGCAGGAAATCTGTCCAGAGCCAATTGCGGAGATATTGAGAGAGAAGCTGCTGAAGGAAGATGGGGAAGTATGACAAGTGTGGGATTACGAGGCTTGTGACGGTCCGTCATGTCCATGACGGTCCGTCCTGCATGTACGTCGTGAAGATCAGAGAAGTGATCCCAGTACCCAAATTCCAAGAGTTCAAGACTTTTGAAACGAGACCCTCGACGGACCGTTATGCCTATGACGGTCCGTCACACTTGCCGTTGAGGGGAATGAAGAGAGCAGCAGAGGAAAATGCACAAGTATGGGACGACGGAGTCCACGATGGTCCGTCATGACCACGACGGTCCGTCGCGTGGTCCGTCGACCCAGCCGCGTTTTGGCATATTTCCAGTAATTAGAATTCTTGTTTAATTAGGTTTTTGTATTTTTTATAAATAGTTCGAAAAACCTCGTTTTTGAGGTTAGACACCTGATAATTAGAATCTACAATATTAGAACTCATATTATTATTGATTGATTAGTGTTTGATCCTTTGGATATTCTTGCAAGTACTTTTTGGTGATTAATCAAGCAATCTTTTGGACTTTACTCTTTCTCATTGAAGTAAGTACATGAATTCTTATTTAATATATTTGAATATTGTGTTTATGGCGATGAGTAACTAAACTCCATAACTAGGGTTGTGGGAACCATAGGCAAATAATGAGATAAACCCTAGCTAAAATAACAATTCTAGAATAGTGTCTTGCATGTATTAATAATTCTTTCTCTTAGAAGTCTTTTTAACGGATGATCAACGTTAGAACTCGCCTTAATGCTACCTGCCGGACCAAGGAGGTAGATAATAGGAAAAGAATTATTAACATAGATTTAGTGTATACTATCTAATAGGCTAGTATTGATTGGTACGAGGTAGTAACTTAGTCAAATATCGAATACGATGCTTAATATGGGGTAACGATAAGGGTTAGGAAAGCAACGCACGTAGCCGGACCAAGGTGCGGAGTGAGATTTTCTAGATGCCGGACCAAGGATTTAGAAATACATAACTTATCACTTTGCATGCAAGATACTAGGAAAGAATTGTTATAGTTAGATTTATCAAGTTATGAACCTGTGGGGAACACGTAAACCCTAGTTACTTTGATTCATTGATTAAAACCCAACTCTAAAAGCTGTGAAGTGTCTCTTTCAATTTCGTTAGTTCTTTTTAGTTTTTTTACTTATTAGGAGATACAAACCCCCCTGTTTACATTTTTATGTTTTTCTACTTTCTAAGGAAGTTATCAACCGAACAATAGTAATAACAAGTTAAAGTTAAGTCTAGACTATTTTCCTCGTGGGAACGATCCCAACCTCACTAGTTGGGTTATTTACTTGACGCGACCGCTTTACTTCTCATTTGAGAAGTAAGTTTGAGCGTATCAGGCCTATCGACACCCTGTCGGTGGGTGTCGTCTGTAGGGACTTAGCCTGGGGGAAGGAAGGGACCAAGGTCAAGTCTTAGTCCCAGACCACGAACCAACAGGACGGTCCGTTGGTCAATGGACGACCCGTAAGTCCCTCCGTCTGTGCAACCTGTTTTCCTGCACAGCTTTGTTGCCAAGCTAGGGGTTAATTTATAAATTCACCCCACTTCTAAATGGCAAAAGTATAAAAAAGTAATGAGAAATATGAACAAAAAGACAACACATGTTATCACAATATTAAAATACTAAAAGTTTTTAATATCTAGAAGAACAAATGCACATGCAACAAAACGCAAGATGAAACCTAAAATAATAACTAATAAAGAAGAAGAAAATTAATTATCACTCCCCCCGTTTCAAAAAGCATGACCTTGTTTGACTTGGAACAGAGTTTAAGAAAAGAAACAAGACTTTTGAATTTTGTGGTTTTAAATTAATGTTATGTCAAATGTACCAAAATGCCCTTAAATCTAGTGGTCATAAACATGTCATGTAGAAAGTTAAAATTGATGTGTTGCCAAAAAAGGAAAGGGATCATTCTTTTTGAAACAAAAAAAAAAGGAAACACATTCTTTTTGAAACGGAGCGAGTAATAAAGGATTAGTATCTAAACAAAATCTATAACAGACAGATGTTTTAGACTACCATGAATTTATCTCTACTTCGTTGTTCATATTTTGAAACAAAGATGTTTTAGACTATTAGATTTATTCTTTATAGTTTTCGGGGTTGCATCCCCATTCTAGACTATTTAGTTTTTTTTACTATAACTTTTAGATTTTAAGGGGTTTAATTCCGCAACAGTTTTGGATAATTGATAAAGGTTATAAAAAATCCTTTACTTTTTTCACTGCTTCCGAGTGATCTATATAATGATGTGCTTCTTAAATTTTTTTGAAAGGTTAAGTTTGAGTTATTATTTAGTTCTCTCATTGGAGGTTAGTGTGGATGTCACTCATGATAGTCTGGATTGTAATTATTGGTGTCCTAAATTAGCTAACAATAGATCAACCACATTTGTATTGTATCCAGGTATTATCTACTCCTAAATTCGACACATCTCATGACGACTACTTCTCAAGGTGACCAACGCTTATATTGTCATGAGAAATGAAATAAAAGTACACTATTTTAGGGTGGAAAAAATTACCCATAACAATGCATGCAATTCATATAACCCATTACAGTTTCGTTAGGTCATTTCAACCTCTTTAAAGGTGAGTCATTAGCTCATTTTGAGCCTATCATTCGACCCTCTTAGTATTTTCTTCTATTTCCCCTCCTCCCATAGTGTAATATAAAAATTCAAAAAATGAAATATAGAGTTTCTAGAGAATTAAATATGCAATTCTCACTAGAAAAAACAATTTTCTCTAGAAAGAGCCCTAAGACTGTATAGGAAAATATGTTATTCCTAGAAACTGAACATTTTGTATCACTTGGATATGTAGGTTCTTTCACTTATATATATATATATATATATATATACACACACACACACACACACATATATATATATACACACACATATATTGTCCTTACAAATAATGTTTAACTCTTGACAAAGAAGACAACGAGAAATATACCAAAAGATACAAAGATTTAACATGGTTCGGTCAATCGACCTACGTCCACAAAGGAGATGAGCAATCCACTATAAATATGAGAGTACAAAATACAGAGAGAAACAACCTCAACAAATTTACTCTGAATACATGGTAGGTTCACACAAGTGATAACGTATCAAGCTTGTGACCCACAAATTCTCCCCCTAAAAAAAACTCTCAAAGCCTTTAAGACTACATTGTGAATGCTGATTAAGTTAGAAGGAACATACCTCTATTTATAGAGTCCTAAACTTTTTCCTACAAGAAAAAGGATTAGTCAATCCAAAACCTTTTCCTAAAAGGAAAACCTATTTATGGAAAGAAATTTAGGGCAAATAAAACCCAACAAATCTCCCCCTTCACCTGTATTTCTGAAAAAATAAATTTGTCTACCTTATTCACTTAATCTTCAAAAACTTGCTTCTCCTCTCCATAACATCATTTGCAAAATTTATGTTTCAACATAGAGAACCTCTCTGAAATAATTTCTCCAACAAAATCTTCATTGCTGTCAAAAAAGGTTGTGGCTAGAACTACACCCGTCAATATGAACACCTCCTTCTAACCTGGTTCAATTATCGATTATCAAACCACTAAACCTGACTCCATCATTGAATCTAGCTCTGATACCACTTGTTAGGACCGAAAATAAGTAGGTTTAACGCGGAAGCTAGCAATGCAAACCTCGAAAGACCACGAGTAAGAAGACAACGAGAAATATATCAAAAGATACAAAGATTTAACGTGGTTCGGTCAATCGAACTACGTCCACAAAGGAGATGAGCAATCCACTATAAATATGAGAGTACAAAATACAGAGAGAAACAACCTAAACCAATTCACTAGGAATACATGGGAGGTTCACACAAGTGACAACGTATCAAGCTTGTGACCCACAAATTGTCCCTATAAAAAAAACTCTCAAAGCCTTTAAGACTACATTGTGAATGTTGATTAAGTCAGAAGGAACATACCTTTATTTATAGAGTCCTAAACCTTTTCTTATCAGAAAAAGAACTAGTCAATCTAACATCGATAAGATACTAATTTAATTGAATAGTAAGATATTAATAAAAAGTTATATGAAATTCATGTATTATTGCATTTCTATTATATTAGTATATTAATGTTTAGATGAATTCAACAATTCCAGGTATATACAACGACAAAAATAAAAACAATGACAAAAACAACAGCCACAACGACAACAAAAACTATTACTACTCAACAACGACGGTGCCAACAACAACAACAACTGCTACTATTACTATCTCGTAGAGGGTAGAATGTACACAATCTTACCACTATCTCGTAGAGGTAGAGAGCTTTCTGAAAGACCTTTGTCTCAAATGCATCAATATATGAAGGAAAAGTAATGAAAAAACCAGAACAACTAAAAAGAGAAGTAGTATACATCCTATAAGAAAGAATATGACCAAAAATAAAATAGTGGTATAGAGTAGTCGAAGCCTAGTAAATAAATTATTTTTATTATAGATATCGAAAATTAGAATTATAAGAACATGTAGTTGCATTTAAACAAAAAAAAGACGATAGGTTGACAAAAGATTCATAAATTGATATAGAATACTAAGACACATTCGACAAAATACACTTTCTAAAAAAAGTATTACTTATTACTCCCTCCGTTTCAATTTATTTATTTTCTTTTCTCTTAGCATGGTGTTTAAAAAAGTAAAGAATAATTTTGAATCTTTTGATTTTAAATTAAATATATGTCAAATGTACTAAAATATTCTTTAATCTTATGGTAAGCATATCATACCCAAATTCAAAATTAAAGGGTTGCCAAAGAAAAAAGAAAGAGTCGTTCTTCTTTAAAAGGACAAAAAAGGAAAATAAAAAATAAAATTAAAATGGAGGGGATATAATAGTAATTCATGGATTACAATAAGGGTATATTTTTATTTGCATTGGAGATGGATGTTCTAACACGATACATTCACAAGGTGACATAGCGCATATTTATTTATGATGATATAGTACTGCTTGATGAGATATAAAGGGACATTAACACGAGGCTGAGATTTGGACACGAACCCTAGAGTCAAATGGTTTCAAGTTCAATAGGACCAAATTAAAATTAAGTTGACTTGGAGTAAATATTTAGTGGTGTGTCCTGTGAAGCGTATGTGGAGTTTGACGCTTACGTTACCCAACAAGTGATAGTTTCAACTACCTAGAGTCAGTAATTTAAGATAAAGGGGATGAAAGGATGACTTACTTCATATTGGGGGTAAATGAAATAGAGGCTCTCATCTAATGTTCTATGTGATCACACAGTCAATACTAAATATAAGATCTTTAGAGTGGTAACCATTTATCTCATAAGGTGAAGAATATTATCTAGTCAACAACTCCCATGTCCAAAAGATGAGAATAACAAAGATAAAAAGAATGTGTGGGTATACTAGCAAATATAATATCATAAATAAAGATATTCCAGCCTAATCGTGTCACGCCTCGAGCCTACATCCTGGGCAGACTGGCACTTGGTGATCATTGTTGGCCACGAGCGAATCCTTGGTCCGACTTACTTAACTCAGCGGACAACAATCATACTTGTAAAAATGAAAGAACTTAACTTAACTGAATAGAAATACCATCTTGAATGTTTTAAAAGTCTTAAACATTCAAACTAACCAAAATGACAAATAAAATCTTTAACATAAAATGAAAACTGAAAGACTGCTCAATTACTAACTTTCTATGAAGCCTCTAAACTTACGAAGATGGATGTTGGGCAGACCCCGCAACATCCTAATGATCTAATCTAGAAAATAAATAAAAGGAATGTCCTCGGGAATGCAGGAAGTCTCACCAAGTGACTGTGGAGTGCTCAACGGGACCAACGGTGCATTGCGTGCTGGTTTTGGTTACATGCGTCTACATCTTAAAGATATGCATGCCAACTGACGTCACTACATTGAATGTACGATTATTCGAGTTAGAAATTGCAATAATTTAGGAGAAAGAAAGAATACTTACCTTGGTTCTGCTTAACTCATGATCTATTAACTCTTATTCAATATACGCAGCGTGAAATTAATTGCAAGAATAAAGAAATGTTGACTGAAAACATGTTATAAACTCTGAATGTATACAAGTATACAGATAATATTTGAGATGTATGTAAAAATACAAATAACCAATGTATATGAAAATACAATACTTCTATGGGAGCTTCTCTTACTACCAACCATTACTTAAGAGCTATAGTGATGATACAAGGTTACTCGGCCCACGCTTCCCGTACATCCTAACCTTGCAAGAGTATAGGACCTGAACTGCCTCATGGATCCACTAGTAAACTAAGAAGAGGGTTCATCTAAAAAGTATGACCCTATTGTACCGATGATGGCTACATGGTTTACATTGAGATTTGAGTTCATCTGAACTCGCATCCCACATCGGTGCTCAATAATACTCCCAAAATATATATATAGTGGCTCTTATGTTTTTAAACATACTGATTCTGTGATTTGAGATTAGTGTCCAAAACATAGCTTTTATTAAGCTTTCTTGGACCATAGGCTTTGTGGAAGTCTAGCTTCCTTTCTTTCTTAAAAGTTTGAAAATATGTTAGTTTAAACTCTGAGGAACTACTTAGTTCCCTTATAACTCTTGAGAAATGAACTCATTCTTTATGTTCTTTGCTTACTCGAACCTTAACTTTTAGGGAATACTTAGTACCCTTATAACATTTGAGAATTTAACTCAAATCTTTAATCGAACCTTAAAAAAAAAGTTAAAACATTTGTTTAAGACTCTTGAATGCTTTAGGAACTTACTTTTACTTGCTTCTTAACTTTTAGACTTGACTCTCAACTTTCTTAAATTTGATCTTAACTTTCCTAGAATTGGATTATGGATTCAAGGATCATGATCTCATGTTTATGGAAGATTTCATTATATTTAGATGTACTTTAGAGTGTTGGAATCAACTAGGAATGATAGGTACATCAATTAGGAACTAGTACGGGAAAATAAGGAAAGAACGGGGTCTCCATGCGCTCTGAGAGGCCCGGGGCGCCAGGGCATGTCGAAAATACCCAGGTCTAGGGTGATGTGGCTGGCGCAGCATGCCAGGTCCTTTCAGACAGAACCTATGCTCAGGGGCTTTATCAGGCGCGGCGCCCCATGGGCTATCTGACGGGACCTCCAACTTTTATTCTCCATTTTTCATCTCTAAACCTCCTAAACTTCCATGGATCCCAACCAAAATACATAGAATCCCTAAATACCTCATTACCCAATCGACTAGACTCGAAAACAGTCAAGATTTTCATTCAAATATCTTCTAATTTTCTGTATTGAATTAAGTTGGGATGTGGGTTAAAGGATCCAACACCGAATGATCTCACATACCTCTATAAGTATCACCCCTGACAAAATCCATGCAACGATCTTAGCGTTTCTTTGACAATTTTTTATCTTCCTCTTCTTTTTTCTTTTATCCCAAGACCTAAGTGTTCTTTATTTTTTTAAATTGATTTATGATTTGGTTTTACCCCTAATATAACCTAAAAATTAATTCAGAAATAGTTGGGTGAAAAGACAATTTTACCTTTGCTAAATTCCGGATGGGATTTTCCTCAGCCCAACAATCAAACTTCTGAAAGACATATCTCCCTCATACGACATCGGATTTTTGCAAAATAGGTGGTGTTTGAAAGATCTTCCCAATATATTTTCATCCATATAAAGAACTCATCCAAACTCATCCTGATTTGAAAGATATGGCCGTTTGAAAAGGATCAAAATTCACTTTTCAAAGCTGGAAAATTTCAAGATTTCCCTACTTACTCCCAAAATTGATTATACTTGGTTTGTTAGCTTATTCTTAGTTAATTCAAGTTACAAGATGTTACAATATATTCTTCTTGGGAACATTCATCCTCGAATGAAAATTCTTTCACTAAGCTAAGGATAGTAACATCATTTCAGCACTCAACAAACAAAAGCAAGTAATAACATGCTTATACGTAGCCTTATAAAATTTTAAGAAGAGAATTTAGTACCTTGATTTTCATTATCTACAGATTCAAAGAAATGTTGATATATCTTCCTCATATCCTGCTCAGCTTCCCAAGTCGCTTACTCAACAAATTGGATCCTCCAAAGGACCTTGACTGATGCAACTTCCTTTGTCCTCAACTTGCGAACTTAACGATCCAAAATCTGAACTGGAATCTCTTCATATGATAGGTTGTCCTTAATCACAACATTCTTTGTTATTACTACCAATGAATGATCACCCAATCACTTCTTCAACATAGAAATGTGGAATACCGGATGAACCGCTGCTAACTCTTGTGGTAACTCCAACTCTTAAGCCAAATTGCCCACTCTCTTTGAGATTCTATAAGGTCCAATATACCGTGGACTTAGTTTCCCCTTCTTACCAAACCTCATAACACCCTTAATGGGTGAAACCTTAAGATACACCCAATCATCTACCTCAAACTCTAATGGCCTTCTCGTAACATCAGTGTAGGACTTTTGGTGACTTTGTGTTGTCTTCAATCTTTCTTGAATCACTTTCACCTTCTCTATATCTTGGTGAAATATATTTGGTCCTATCAACCCTGCTTCACCATCTTTGAACCACCAAATAAGAGATTTTCATCTTCTCCTATAAAGAGCTTCATAAGGATCCATTTGGATGCTCGAATGGTAACTGTTGTTATAAGTGAACTCAATGAGAGGTACGTGATCATCCCAATTTCTATTGAAGTCGATCACACAATCTCTCGACATATCTTCTAAGGTATGGATAGTACGCTCTACTTGTCTATCTGTTAGAAGCTGAAAGCATTACTCAAATTCACCTTTGAACCCAAACCTTTCTAGAAAGATTTCTAGAATTGTGCACCTTTATCTGAAATAATGGAGACCGAAACTCCATGAAGTCTTACAACTTCTTGAAGGTACAACTTAGCATAATCCTTGGTCAAATAGTTAGTCTTTACCAGCAAGAAATGGGCTGACTTTTTCATTCAGTCGATAATCACCCAAATATAATCATGTTGCCTTCAAGATCTTCGCAAGCCTGTCATGAAGTCCATATTAATACTCTCCCACTTCAATTCCAGAAGTTCTATATTCAGAGTTAAACCTACACGCCTTTGGTAGTCTACTTTCACTTGCTAACAATTTGAGCATTTGGCAACAAACTCAGCAATATCTTTTTTCATGCCTTCCCACCAATATACCTCTCTCAAATCGCGGTACATCTTGGTGGAACCTGGATGAATGGAATATCTAGAGCTATGAGCCTCCTCCAAGATCCTCTCTTTGAGTCCATCCACCTTAGGTACAGATAATATTCCTTTGTACTTTAACACACTATCTCCCCTTATTCAAAAGTCAACACTCTTTGCTTATGAACACATGCCTTCAAATCAAGTAAAATGGGTTCTTGGTTTTGATTCACTTTCACCTATGAATAATAACTCAATCCCATTGGTCACCACTATTCCTCGTTCTATAGAATCCATAAGTCTTACTCCTAAGTGTGCAAGTATGTGCACATTCTTATCTAACTCTCTCTTTTCTTCTTCAACATGTCAGTACTACCCATGGTCACCTTCCTTAAGGCATCAACAACCACATTAGCCTTACCTGGGTGGTAAGGAATACTCATGTCATAATCCTTGAATAATTCCAACCACCTCCTCTGTCTGAGATTGAGTTCTTTCTGGGTGAGACATATCAAAGGCTATTGTGATCAATTAATATATCAACACGAACACCATACAAGTACTGGCGCCATATCTTCAAAGCAAACACTACTGCAACCGATTCTAAGCATGAGTTAGATAATTATTCTCATGAATCTTCAACTGTCTAGAGGCATAAGCTATAACCTTGCCATTCTACATCAACACACAGCCCAAGCCAACTTTTGATGCATCATAATGCACCACAAAACCTTGAGTATCTCTTGTAAGGTCAAAATTGGGGCGGTAGTCAATATCTTTTTCAACTCTTGAAAGCTTTTCTAACAAGATTCAGACCATTGAAACTTGACCATCTTCTATGTTAGATTGGTCAAAAGAGAAAAGATAAATGAGAATCCTTCAACAAATCTCCTATAACATCTAGCTAAGCCCAAGAAACTCCTAATATCGGTTGGAGATATAGGTCTAGTCCAACTTTGAACTGATTTAATCTTCTGAGTGTCAACTCTATCCCCTTCACCAGAAAGAATGTGGCCTAAGAATGCCACAAACATAAGCCAAAACTCACACTTGGAGAACATGTCATATAACTCCTTATCCTTCAAAGTCTGCAAAATAATCTTGAGGTTACTGGCATGATCTTCTTTATTCCTTGAATAAACCAGTATGTCATCAATGAAGACGATTACAAACAGATCTAAATAAGGTTTGAATACTATATTCATAAGATACATGAACACTTCAGGTGCATTTGTCAAACAAAAGGACATTACCAAAAATTCATAATGTTCATACCTTGTTCTAAAAGTTTTTTTTGGAATATCACATTCCTTTACTTTTAACTGATGATAACCTGATCTGAGGTCAATCTTGGAAAAATAAGAAGCACCCTGAAATTGACCGAAGAGGTCACATATACTTTGAAGGGGATATTTATTCTTGATGCTCACCTTATTTAACTGACGGTAGTCTATACACATCATAAATGATCCATCCTTCTTCCCAACAAACAAGACCAGAGCGCCCCAAGGTGAGACATTTAGTCGAATGACTCCTTTATCTAGCAAATCTTTCAATTATTATTTTAGCTCTTTTAACTTTGCTGGTGCTATTTTGTATGGAGGAATAGAGATAGGAGGAGTATTTGGGATGATGTATATACCGAAGTTTATCTCTTTTTAAGGAGGGACTCCAGGTAGATCATCAGGTAAGACTTATGTAAACTCACTAACTATAAGAACAGACTGAAGGAAAGGTACCTCAGAACTTGAGTCATTAACTCGGACTAAGTGATAGATACACCCTTTGGAAACCAACTTCCTTGCCTTTAGGTACGAAATGAAACAACCCTTAGGCATTGATGATTTACTACTCCACTCTATAACTAGATCATTAGGAATCTGAAACTTGATAACTCGAGTTCTGCAATCTATTGATCCATAACAGGCATGAATCAGTCCATACCAATGATGACGTCAACATCTACCATGTTTAACTCTATTAAATCAGCGATGATACTCTTGTGAATGAAGAAAATAGGACAATCAGAATAGACTCTTTCTGCTAGAACGGATTCACCAACAGGTGTGTAAATATTGAACGGTTCGCTAAGTTGCTTAGGAGAAATCTCAAATTTCATAGAAACATGGGGATTTACAAAAGATAAACTCGCTCCTGGGTCTAACAATGCATATACAATGACTTAACTCATACTAGGGACAACATTTGGCGAATTCTCTTGTTCTTAGTGATTATTTAGGGCATACAAGCAGTTTGTTCCTCCGCCAGTACCAATGTAGCCCCCATTTGTGAAGCCATGTCTGGTGGAGCAGTTGATGAAGACTGAGCTCTATTGCCCCTATTACCACCTCTTAGCTTTCTCTTTGGACATTCTCTCATGAAATGTCCGGTCTAATCGCATTTGAAACAACCGACGGAGCCCTCACAACATATGCCGGAGTGATTTCTACCATACTTGGCGCAGGCAGGACGCTTAATACCTCCTTGAGCCACACTACCCTGTGAATATGCAGGCCTAGATCGAGAATTCTGACGATGATGCTCAACTTTGTCTCTGTGCGTAGATGCACTAGCAGATAATGGTGCATGCCCCTTTTGTTTCTGAAATTATGGCTGATTCAAACCTCTTTTCTATTGCCCATACTCATTCCCGGTCTTGGCCTTCTTGTTTCTATACTCCTCTATATCCCTCAACTTTTCCTCTTCAACTTGCTGCATATAGACCATTAACCTAGATATGTCTATGTCGTCAATTAACATTGCATCCCTAACCTTCTTTACTTGAAGCACGACCCAAACCGGCAACAAACAAGATCATTCTGCTCCTCGTATCCTTTATCATCTCGGGAGCATAGCGGGAAAGTTGAGTGAACTTCAACCCATACTCATGAACAGTCATGGAGTTATGTTTCAAGTGATGAACTCCTGTATCTTTGCTTCCTTCAATTCTCGAGGATAGAACCTTCCCAAGAAGGCTTATTCAAAACAATCCCAACTTGGCGTTGGTGCGTCCTCAGCACTGCCCTCCTTCCGTTGGTCAAACCAGGTTCTAGTCACACTCTTCAGTTGATATGCAGCTAATTGAACCCTCTTAGTATTAAACACATGGATCACCTCAAACTTTTTCTTCAATTCTTCCACAAGGTTTTCTAGATCATCAACAATGCTTGATTCGGTGAAGCTAGGGGGATTCATTCTCAAAAACTCACGAACCCTCGAGGTGTCAGCCCCTTCCTATCAAGCTTTCTTTGTTTCCCGACTTGGTTAGTTACTACTTGGATTAACATCCAGATAGATTCCCAGAATTTCAGCATTTGTAACCTCTCCTTGGGGTTGCACATCCGGTGCATTTGGAACCTCTTGTTCCTCAAGATTTTTTTGGGTTGGTCGACTTCTGACAGCTTTTTGTGGATGCATGATGATCTGAAAATATGTTTTAACACGAATTAGAAAGAGATTTTTAGAGATAAACTCTACGCACGAAAGAATATGAAAGAAGTGAAGCATTCCAAAATGTTGTAGCCTTATATTCATAGACGTGGCGCTCTTCTCACCGATGACTAAGACCCTACAAACACAACTTCATACACTCCCTAGGACTATTGAACTCTCTGCTTTGATACTAAGTTTATCACGCCGCCAGCCTACACCCTGGGCGGAGTAGAACTCGGTGACCATTGCTGGCCCCGAGCGAACCCTTTGCCTGATTTACTTAATTCAACGAAAGACAATAATAATACTTGTAATAATGAAAGAACTTAATTGAACTGAATAGAAATACTATCTGGAATGTTTTAAAAGTCTTAAACATTCAAACTGGCAAATAAAGTCTTCAACATAAAATGAAAATGAAAAGACTACTGAAATACTAACTATCTACGAAGCCTCTACACTGACTAAGATGGATAGGACAGACCCCACAACATCCTAATGATCTAAGCTAGAAAAGAAAGAAAAGGGATGTCCTCTAAAATGCAAGGAGGCTCACCAAGTGACTGTGGAGTGCTCAACGAGATCAACGGTGCGCTGTGTGCAAATCCTTGTTACTTGTGTCTGTATCATGAAACGATGCAGTCCAACTGGCATCAGTACGTTGAATGTACGAGTATGCGAGTTGAAATGCTTAACACACTTAAACTTGAAAGTGAATAAGAAAGAACACTTACCTTAGCTCCGCTTAACTCATGATCTATTTTCTGTTATTCAATATACGCAGTGTAAAAGTAATTGCAATATAAAAAAATGCAGACTCAAAACATGTTATAAACTCTGAATGTATACAAGTATACAAATAATATATGAGATGTATGTAAAAATACAAATAGATCAATGTAAGAATCGATACATCTAGGAATACATAGTCCCCTTATACTCTTAGTCTATTCATATTTGAAAACTCTTTCTAACAAACATATCAAAAACATAATTTAATAGGCTTAAGTCATCATAGCCCCTTAAAGTTGTCCGCATAATTCATTTAGACACCTCAACTGAGACTCTTACCTATTACACACTTTAATATTAATAAATATTTATCTATTGAACATAAAATAACAGCTACCTTTACAAATATTGTACGTGTAATGCACACACATTATCTTGACAAAATTACGAATAGAATTACGACACGTGGCATATGGGCCCATAATTTTAATTTTGAAAAATAAAGAATATTTTCCTGCCTTTAATAATATATAAAAAATCATTGATAAAAAAAAAATTCCCCCAACCCCCACCCCATCTAACTTATTGCCTTTTTTTCTTCATCTTCTTCTCTATTATTCCACAATCACCATTCCTCTGCATAACAAAAAAGAAAATGCCTAACCCCATCTCATTCCGAATTCATCCACCAAATGTTTTCCTCTTTCATTTTCTTCGTTATATGCTATTCCTCCGACAACTATTCCAATTTTATAAATATAATCGACCTTGATAAATTATTTTGAAATCAACAACAAAGAGAAATTAAAAATATATCAATATTTTATAGCATTTCTAATAATTTTATGAATGGTTATAGTAGCTCAATTGGAGTTATTGAAAATAAAAATGTACAGACATTGGTCAATTTTTTAACTCCAAATGGTCCAGTTTTTCTTCTTCTTGAAAATTCAACAGGTACTTACTTTGTTTACAGAAAATGGAAAAAAAATGAATCATAACAAAAGGCAGAGAAATTTGAAGTTTTTAAAATGGTGGGTTGAAGGAAGATGAGTGTGGGTTTTTTTTTTTTTTATGATTTTAAAGATTTATATTTAATTAAATTAATTTTTTATATATATTTAGTCAATGCATGCCAAGTGTTAACAAAGTAGGTATAAATATTTTTAAAAAAAAATTAAACAAATGCATTCACGCGCTCAGCAGCAGTGAGATACACTTATTTTGCCACATCAGCATTTTGTGTTTAATAGGCACATTTCTTGATAATTTAGATGTTCAATAGGTACAAGTCTTAGTTCATGTGTCTAAGTGAATTCTGTGGACAACTTTAAGAGGCCGCAGATGACTTAAGTCAAATTTAATATGATCATTGATGTAACGACCTGTTTAGTCGTTTTAAGCAGCAGATTTTATTTCTGGAAAATTGGCTGAGACGACGGACCCCCCGATGGACCGTCACGGGCACGACGTACCGTCGAGGGGGTCTCGTTCCAAAACACTTGGAAATTTAGAAAATTGGATACTAAGAGCGACTCTCTGAACGTCACGACGGGATGGCAGGACGGACCGTCACAGGCGTGACGGACCGTCACAGACTCTGTGGTGGAAATTGAGTCTCTGATACTTGCGACGACCTGCAGGACGGACCGTCGCAGGAACGACGGCCCGTCACAGGCTGCGCAATCCCAGGCTGGGTCAGAATTCTGTTAATTTATTTAAGGGGCGTTTTGGACTATTTCCTGCTTTAATTATAAAGTGGTGGGTTAATGTTAATAAGTCTAATTACTTGGAGGTTAAAAGAGGTAACCTTAAGTTAATTAGTGGGTTATTATTGCCATATTCTATACTTAATTATATGCTAATTAGGGTAAAAGAAAGAGGGTTTGAATAAGAAAAAGAAAAAGAACAGAAAGAGAGGAGAGAACGAGTAGAGAGAGAGAGAGAACGAGAGAGATAGCAAGGATTTTGAGAAGATAGCTTGTTGATCACAATTCTTCGGTGGAGGTAGGTTATGGTTTTTATGCTATTCGTAGTAAACTCTTAATAGCGAATGATATGTGTTGGGTAGTATTATAAAGTCTTCTATATGCTTAATTGTGTGCATGCATGATGTGATTTTATATATATAATTGTGATGAACAAGCATGATGAAGCTATGAATCCCAATCTTGATAAAACCTAATCTCTTGTTAAATGATGATGCCTTGATATAAAAGAAGGCTTGATGAACTAAAGTAATGAGATAATGATGCCTTGGTATAAAAGAAGGCTTGATGAATTAATAGAATGAGATTAGTGGGGCGGGTGTCACGAACCGACACGTTGATTTAGGGGATCGGATGTCACGAACCGACACGTAGATTTAGGGGATCGGGTGTTACGAACTGACACGTAGATTTAGGGGATCGGGTGTCACGAACCGACACGTAGATTTAGGGGATCGGGTGTCACGAATCGACACGTAGATTAGGGGATCGGAGTGTCACATTCCGACACATAGTAGTAGGGGATCGGAGTGTCACGTACCGACACAAGAGAAATATAGATAATGAATCTTGAAAGATGCTAATATACTCAATCTAAAGAACATGTTTCCCAAAAGAGTATGGTGTGGAGGCTTGAGTCCTCATAGATATGATCGATGATATTATAAATGATGTTTATACTTGTTGCTATCACTTGTTAAGAATATTAGTTGATTTTATGATGTTATCTGAGATATATTGCTTTCTATTTTGAGTTGGCCGATGATACCTACTCAGTACTTGTGGTTCTACTGACCCCCTACTTTTATGTTTTCTTCTTTGTTTATTTGTGGAGTGCAGCAAACGTGCCGTCGTCTTCAACTCAACCGCAATTCTAGCCAGTCTTCGTCACACCAGATCTTAAGGGTGAGCTAATGCTTCTAGCTTGGACTGGATCTCCTTCCTCATGTCTTGATGCCTTGAAGTTCCGGCATAGACTAGCTTTTGTTATTTTAGCTTTTTAGAATACTCTTAGTTTAGAAATTTGATCATAGATGTTCTTGTGGTGATGACTTCCAGATTTTGGGGAAATAATAGATGTTGAATTTTAGAAGTTATTGAATTGATTCTTATTAATAAGTTTAAGTCTTCTGCATTACTTTCGGTTGATATTATATTGAAATGTTAAGGTTTAGATTGGTTGGTCCGCTCACATAGGAGGGTAAGTATGGGTGCCAGTCGCGATCCGATTTGGGTCGTGACAAACTTGGTATTAGAGCCTTAGGTCCATTGGTCTCATCACACAAGAACAGGTCTAGTAGAGTCTTAAAGAACGGTAGGGGGACGCCTTTACTTTTCTTTGAGAGGCTATAAGACTTTAGGAAAACTCCATTCTTTCTTTCTTTCTTTCGTGATATTACTTGGATCCAATTGGTATCTAGGTGATACAAATTGGTATCTGACCATCTTCACTCTATTTCACAGATGGTTAGAACTAGAGCAACGACTACGCCAACATCAACATCGGCAAGACAAGATACATCTGAGCCAGCCACTGAGACTGTAGCTCAAAGAGGAGCAGTGGCAAGAGGCCGCGGAAGAGGTCGTGGGAGGACGTCCTCTAGAGGACGAGGACGAGCACCTAGCCCATCTGGTACAAGGGCGGTGACTCCTCCACCGACTGAGGAAGTAGTAAGAGAAGGGGAGGATGGGGAGAATGAACAAGTGCAGAATGAGGAATTGCCACCCCAACCTACCCCAGAAATGATCAATTAGGTTCTCGCTTATGTTAGTGGGTTGTCTGATCAGGGTCAGACACCTCCAGTGTTTTCTGCACCAACACCTCCGGTTTCAGAAGTACAACATGCAGCCACTATGGCTCCTCGTATGGATGCCTCATTGGACATAGGCACGTTTCCACGCCTGACTACTGGGCCTAAAATGACGAATGATCAGCATGAACTTTTCAGTAAGTTCTTGAAGTTGAAACCTCCAGTCTTCAAGGGTGCAGAATCTGAGGATGCTTACGATTTTCTGGTTGACTGTCATGAGCTACTACACAAGATGGGTATAGTAGAATGGTTTGGTGTTGAGTTCGTGAGTTACCAGTTTCAAGGGAGCGCCAAAATGTGGTGGCGGTCACATGTTGAGTGTCAACCAACAGAGGCACCACCTATGACTTGGGCCTATTTCTCTAGCTTGTTTATGGAGAAGTATATCCCCCGGACTTTGAGGGATAGGAAAAGGGATGAGTTCTTAAGCGTAGAGCAAGGTAGGATGTCGGTCAATGCATATGAGGCTAAGTTTCGTGCACTATCCAGATATGCCACCCAACTTTGTTTAAGTCCACAAGAGCAGATTCGCCGTTTTGTGAAGGGGTTGAGGTCAGAGTTGCGGATTTCAGCCTTACAGGTAGCGGCTACGGTAAAATCCTTCCAAGAAGTGGTAGATTTCGTGGTAGAGGTGGAAGGGGTGAAGCCAGATGAATTTACCATGGCATCGACATCAAAGAGGTTTCGAAAGGGAGGTGAGTTTAATGGTTCTTAATCTAGAGGACAGGGTTCCGGAGGTTACTCAGTTCGACCCATTTAGTCTTCACTACAGACTGTAGTTGGGGGTCCACCTCAGACCGGTCAACACTTCTCTGAGAGACCTATGCTTGACTCTATAGAGTGTTATGGATGTGGGGAGACTGGACATATTAGGAGGAATTGTCCAAAATAGAGTTATAAACCCCCAATAGCTAGAGGTAGAGGTGGTCATGGTAGAGGCCGTTATTCTGGAGGACGTGGTGGTCGAGGTAATGGTGGTCACCAAAACGGCCGGGGTGATGGGAAAACTGGAGCCACTACATCACAACATGGTAGGGGCAACGGACAAACAAACGAAAGGGCCCATTGTTATGCTTTCCCTGGGAGATCGGAGGCGGAGACATCTGATGTTGTCATCACAGGTAATCTTCTGGTTTGTGATTGCATGGCTTCCGTATTGTTTGATCCTGGATCCACATTTTCTTATGTATCTTCCTCATTTGCTAATGGTCTAAATTTACATTGTGAATTACTTGATATGCCTATTCGTGTTTCTACTCCGGTGGGTGAGTCTGTGGTAGTGGAAAAGGTATATAGGTCTTGTTTGGTGAACTTTGTGGGGAGCAACACTTATGTAGATTTGGTTATCTTAGAAATGGTTGATTTTGATGTAATTCTAGGTATGACTTGGCTTTCTCCGCAACTTGCGATCTTGGATTGTAATGCTAAAACAGTGACGTTAGCCAAGCCTGGGACAGATCCGTTAATGTGGGAGGGTGACTACATTTCCAATCCGGTGCGTATCATCTCCTTTCTTCGTGCTAAGAAAATGGTTAGTAAAGGGTGTTTAGATTTCTTGGCACATCTCAAGGATGACACTACCCAAGTACCTTCGATTGAGTCGGTTTCGGTGGTCCGTGAGTTTCTGGATGTGTTCCCTGCAGATCTTCCTGGTATGCCACCAGATAGGGATATTGACTTCTGTATTGATCTTGAACCGGGTACTCGCCCCATTTCTATACCCCCTTATCAAATGGCTCCCGCGGAGTTAAGAGAGTTAAAAGCCCAACTTCAAGAGTTGTTGAGCAAAGGCTTCATTAGACCAAGTGCATCTCCTTGGGGTGCTCCGGTGTTGTTTGTGAATAAAAAGGATGGGAGTTTTCGGATGTGCATAGACTACCGGCAGTTGAACAAGGTAACCATAAAGAACAAGTACCCTCTTCCTCGCATTGATGACTTGTTCGATCAGTTACAAGGTGCTTGTGTCTTCTCTACGATTGACTTGAGATCCGGTTATCATCAATTGAAAATACGGGCAGCGGATGTGCCAAAGACTGCTTTTAGAACCAGGTATGGGCATTACGAATTTGTAGTGATGTCTTTTGGTCTTACGAATGCCCCTGCTGCGTTCATGAGTTTGATGAACGGGATTTTTAAGCCATATTTGGATCTTTTTATGATCGTATTTATTGATGATATACTGATATACTCTAAAAGTAAGGAGGAACATGAGGAGCATTTGAGAATTGTGTTGGAAATGTTGAGGGAGAAAAAGCTTTATGCCAAGTTCTCTAAGTGTGAGTTTTGTCTAGATGCAGTGTCCTTCTTGGGGCACGTGGTTTCTAAGGATGGAGTGATGGTGGATCCTTCTAAGATCGAAGTAGTGAAGAATTGGGTAAGACCTACTAATGTGTTAGAAATAAGAAGCTTTGTTGGTTTAGCCAGTTATTACCGTCGATTTGTCAAGGGATTCTCTTCTATTGCTTCTCAACTGACGAACTTGACTAAGCAAAATGTTCCATTTGTATGGTCGGATGAGTGTGAGGAAAGCTTTCAGAAACTCAAGACTCTGTTGACTACTGCACCAATTCTCACCTTGCCAGTGGAAGGTAAGAATTTCATTGTCTATTGTGATGCATCCTATTCGGGTTTGGTGTGCAGTGCTAATGCAAGAGAGAATGTGATTGCTTATGCTTCAAGACAATTAAAAGTGCATGAACGTAACTATCCAACTCATGATTTGGAATTGGCCGCGGTAGTGTTTGCATTAAAGCAATGGAGACACTATTTATATGGGGTTAAGTGTGAGGTCTATACGGATCATCGTAGCCTACAGTATGTCTTTACTCAGAAAGATTTGAACTTGAGACAGAGGAGATGGATGGAACTAGTGAAGGACTACGACATCACTATTTTGTATCATCCGGGGAAGGCGAATGTTATAGCGGATGCTTTAAGTAGAAAGGCGGGAAGCATGGGAATTCTAGCTCACTTGCAAGCTTCTAGACGCCCATTTGCTAGAGAAGTTCATATTCTGGCTAACGACCTTATGAGATTAGAAGTAAATGAGAAGGGAGGATTTTTAGCTTGTGTGTAGGCAAGATCTTCCTTCCTTGACAAGATTAAGGGAAAGCAGTTTAATGATGAAAAATTGATCCGGATCCGAGATAAAGTGTTGCAAAGAGAGGCTAAAGAAGCGACAATCGATGAGGAAGGTATTTTGAGGATTAAGGGTACGGTATGTGTACCCCGCGTCGATGATTTGATCAACACTATTCTGACAGAGGCTCATAGTTCAAGGTATTCGATACATCCGGGTGCAACCAAGATGTACCGTGACCTAAAGCAACACTTTTGGTGGAGTAGAATGAAGCGTGATATTGTGGATTTTATTGCCAATGTCCAAATTGTCAACAAGTAAAGTATGAACACCAAAGCCCGGAGGAACACTTCAGAGAATGCCCCTTCCGGAATGGAATGGGAGAGAATTGCAATGGATTTCGTGGTTGGTCTTCCAAAGACAATGGGTAAGTATGACTCTATTTGGGTGATTGTTGATAGGTTAACTAAGTCTGCTCATTTCATTCCGATCAAGGTAACTTACAATGCAGAGAAGTTAGCCAAACTTTACATCTCAGAAGTTGTTCGATTGCATGGAGTTCCACTGTCCATCATATCAATAGAGGTACGCAGTTTACTTCTAAATTTGGAGAACATTGCATGCCGATTAGGTACTAGGTTGGATCTTAGTACTGCGTTCCATCCTCAGACCGACGGTCAGTCGGAGCGAACGATTCAAGTGTTGGAGGATATGATTCGTGCATGTGTGATAGAATTTGGTGGCCATTGGGATAGCTTCTTACCCTTAGCGGAGTTTTCATACAATAATAGCTATCACTCAAGTATTGATATGGCTCCATTCGAAGCGTTGTATGGGAGGAGATGTAGGTCCCCCATTGGTTGGTTTGATGCATTCGAGGTTAGACCTTGGGGTACTGACCTTTTGAGGGATTCGTTAGAAAAGGTGAAATCCATTCAAGGAAATCTTTTAGCGGCTCAAAGTAGGCAAAAGGAATATGCAGATCGAAAGGTTAGATACTTGGAGTTCATGGAAGGTGAGCAAGTCTTGCTGAAAGTTTCGCCCATGAAAGGGGTGATGCGGTTTGGTAAAAGAGGCAAGCTTAGTCCAAGGTATATTGGTCCATTTGAAGTTCTGAAGCGAGTAGGGGAGGTGGCTTATGAACTAGCCTTGCCTCCAGCACTCTCGGGAGTGCACCCGGTATTCCATGTGTCGATGTTGAAAAGATACCATGGGGATGGAAACTACATTATCAGTTGGGATTCAGTTTTGCTTGATGAGAATTTGTCTTATGAGGAGGAGCCTGTTGCTATTTTAGATAGAGAAGTTCGCAAGTTGAGGTCAAGGGAGATTGCATCCATCAAGGTGCAATGGAAGAATCGACCGGTTGAAGAAGCCACTTGGGAGAAGGAGGCAGATATGCAAGAAAGATACCCACATCTGTTTACAGATTCAGGTACTTCTTCTCACTCTTGTTTTACTTCTCGTGATCGTTCGGGAACGAACGATGGGTAAATTGGTATCTATTGTAACGACCTGTTTAGTCGTTTTAAGCAGCAGATTTTATTTCTGGAAAACTGGCAGAGACGACGGACCCCACGACGGACCGTCATGGGCACGACAGACCGTCGAGGGGGTCTCATTCCAAAACACTTGGAAATTTAGAAAATTGGGTACTAAGAGCGACTCTTTGAACGTCATGACGGGATGGCAGGACGGACCGTCACAGGCTTGACGGACCGTCAAAGACTCTGTGGTGGAAATTGAGTCTCTGATACTTGCGACGACCTGCAGGACGGACCGTCGCAGGCACGACGGCCCGTCACAGGCTGCGCAATCCCAGGCTGGGTCGGAATTCTGTTAATTTATTTAATGGGCGTTTTGGACTATTTCCTGCTTTAATTATAAAGTGGTGGGTTAATGTTAATAAGTCTAATTACTTGGGGGTTAAAAGAGGTAACCTTAAGTTAATTCGTGTGTTATTATTGCCATCTTCTATACTTAATTATATGCTAATTAGGGTAAAAGAAAGAGGGTTTGAATAAGAAAAAGAAAAAGAACAGAAAGAGAGGGAGAACGAGTAGAGAGAGACAGAAACGAAGAGGATAGCAAGGATTTTGAGAAGATATCTTGTTGATCACAATTCTTCGGTGGAGGTAGGTTATGGTTTTTATGCTATTCGTAGTAAACTCTTAATAGCGAATGATATGTGTTGGGTAGTATTATAAAGTCTTCAATATGCTTAATTGTGTGCATGCATGATGTGATTTTATATATATAATTGTGATGAAACAAGCATGATGAAGCTATTGAATCCCAAATCTTGATAAAAACCTAATCTCTTGTTAAATGATGATGCCTTGATATAAAAGAAGGCTTGATGAACTAAAGTAATGAGATGATGATGCCTTGGTATAAAAGAAGGCTTAATGAATTAATAGAATGAGATTAGTGGGGCGGGTGTCACGAACCGACACGTAGATTTAGGGGATCGGGTGTCACAAACCGACACGTAGATTTAGGGGATCGGGTGTCACGAACTGACACGTAGATTTAGGGGATCGGGTGTCACAAACTGACACGTAGATTTAGGAGATCGGGTGTCACGAACCGACACGTAGATTTAGGGGATCGGGTGTCACGAACCGACACGTAGATTAGGGGATCGGAGTGTCACGTTCCGACACATAGTAGTAGGGGATCGGAGTGTCACGTACTGACACAAGAGAAATATAGATAATGAATCTTGAAAGATGCTAATATACTCAATCTAAAGAACATGTTTCCCAGAAGAGTATGGTGTGGAGGCTTGAGTCCTCATAGATATGATCGGTGATATTATAAATGATGTTTATACTTGTTGCTATCACCTGTTAAGAATATTAGTTGATTTTATGATGTTATCTGAGATATATTGCTTTCTATTTTGAGTTGGCAGATGATACCTACTCAGTACTTGTGGTTGTACTGACCCCCTACTTTTATGTTTTCTTCTTTGTTTATTTGTGGAGTGCAGCAAACGTGCCGTCGTCTTCAACTCAATCGCAATTCTAGCCAGTCTTCGTCACACCGAATCTTCAGGGTGAGCTAATGCTTCTATCTTGGACTGGATCTCCTTCCTCATGTCTTGATGCCTTGAAGTTCCGGCATAGACTAGCTTTTGTTATTTTAGCTTTTTAGAATACTCTTAGTTTAGAAATTTGATCATAGATGTTCTTGTGGTGATGACTTCCAGATTTTGGGGAAATAATAGATGTTGAATTTTAGAAGTTATTGAATTGATTCTTATTAATAAGTTTAAGTCTTCCGCATTACTTTCGGTTGATATTATATTGAAATGTTAAGGTTTAGATTGGTTGGTCCGCTCACATAGGAGGGTAAGTGTGGGTTCCAGTCGCGATCCGATTTGGGTCGTGACAATTGATGACTTGAGAATTTATACTACATAAATATTGATGGTATATCCAGATTCGATACTACTTATACATTGATGAGATACTCGATTGTCATACTAATCTTGTTTTAGAAACTCTTTTCTCAAAACTCAGTTTAAGAACTCAAGTGTAGTCTTTAAAAACATTTTCAAAGTTTATAACTCAATCATAGGGTTCATGTTGAATTATGGACATGAACGACTTAGAGAGAGGCGAGAGAGAGGAAAAAGAGTGGGAGAAAGGTGAATTGTATATGTGTATCGGTTAGGTAATTGTATATTATACATATGTATCTGTATATATGGAAAGCAAGATTTGGAGAGGGAGGAGAGAGGCGAGCGAGATTTGGAGAGAGAGGAGAGATGCGATCAAGAATGGGAGAGGGAGGAGAGAGGCGAGCGAGAAAGGGAAGAGAGTGGGAGAGAGGTGAATTGTATATGTATAATTGTATATTATACATATGCATTTGTATATATGGCAAGCGAAATTGAGAGAGCGAGGAGAGAGACGAGCGATATTAGGAGAGAAAGGAGAGAGGCGAGAGAGAGAGAGAATAGAGTGGGAGAGAGGTGGATTGTATATATATATCGGTTAGGTAATTGTATATTATACATATGTATTTGTATATTCTGGCAAATTATACATATACAAATGTGACTAATTATATAAGCTCAAAGTCAGCCCACGTAATTAATGTATAATGTTAGTCGCAAGTGGTATTTATAGCAAACTATAGCTATGATGAGTAATTAAATAGTTTAAATTTTCTTAACCGCATTATTTTCCCTATTTTAAAACTTTGTATCAAATCAACAACATCATATAAATCGAGACGAAAGAAAAATATTCTTTTGACATAGTTATAAGTTGTAAAATATTCTTACCAAACACTAGGTGAATTTTTGTAAAAAAAAATTTTAATAATTCACGCTTCATATCATCATCGCTCCTTTGAAGCTAAAGAAATATTTCAATGTCATAAAGTGCACAAAATATTTATCCAATTTCGTCTATGAAGATTTTTGTTTTTGTACCATCTGAAAGCGATATTTTTTTTTCATTTTGTACGTGAAAGAAAAAAAATTATATACATTTGTGGAAAAAATTCGACGTGCTGTATATTCTCTCTCATTTGTTGTATCTCCTCCTTTAACATAACCTAAAACACTAGTCACCCCTCTTTTTGTCACTTTTATTTTTCTCATTCTATATTAGTATTGTTTTTTTATCACACCTTGTTATTCTGTTTGCATGTACTAACTATATAAAACCATTTTTATGCAGTAACTTACCAATCACAAAAGAGATATTAATTGTATTAGGCAAATTTGATGCAAAGAACATGACTGCAAAAACGTAGTCCAGTGAAATTGTTTTATGACCTACTACACGTTAGTAGGGCTATTCAAAATAAAATTGAAATAAATAATGGAAATCGATAATTTGATTATTGAGTCAATGGTTCAAATTAATGACTTCACAGTTCAAGTATCAGTTTAGCATAAACTTCTAATCCACTTATTGGTTCGGGTCTCGATTTAACAATATTTCTAATTGGATGCCCGATAATATGATAAGAACTTTGATTAATTATAATTATCAGTTAAGCCCTTAGGCACATTTAGCCTTTAGGATTTACCTTTCAATCTTCACATTCTTTACAATTATTTTATACTTGACACTAGAATTTTACAATAATATTTCAAAGTTGTGTCATCACTATTGATTCACTGTCACTACTCCCACACCGGCGAGTATATTGAATATCATTTTTTAAGCGTCTAAGTTGAGGTTCTAATGGTTGGTCTCGTTACTTTGAGTCTTTGTTTTTATCTTCTCATTACAATGAGTGATTTATTGAGATATGACTGCAATATTGCTATATTACAATCTGCAATGAAAAAGTTTTTATCAGTATTAGTCTCGTGATCGTTAGTGGTTTTCATCAGTAGTGTTGTAATGGTTTCTCTTTATAGTTCATATCAAAATTGACTTTGTTGTTATGAGGATTTCTTTTGAGTTTGCCAGATTAGGCAATATGAACATCTTTGTCCAGGTTAATATGGAGTTTTATTGTGTTTATGTAGTAATGGACTAACAGGGAAAAGTTCATTAGTGACTACTGTTTACTACATATTGTTGATTAATGATTAGTCCATTAGTAATTCTCAATGAAAATTGTGCGAATTTTTAACGAATAAACCGATAACCGAACCAATAAAAATCACTAACCGATAAATCAATATCTTAACAGTTCCATAACTGTTGAGCTTGATTACAAACCGATAAACGACAAGTAAAAACCATAAATTCCAAAATTGAACCGAACCAACCGATACACAATCTTACCCTCTATATTAATTCAATAACCTTTGTAACAAGTTCTAAGGAAAATTTTGAACAACCTTTGTCACTAAGTTGAGCAGAATATTTCTTTTCCAAAATTGTTTCTTTATTAATTACTTTTTCTAGGGTTATATACAAACATGAAAATTTTTAGAGATCAATGGTCTATAATCATCGATCTTATTATTTTTTTCGCCAAAAACCTAATATGAGGATGCCCATAATTGAAATGTTTTTCTTAATTGATCGCCAATTTTAAACTCGAAGTAATTATAAATATATACACAATAAGAGCGACAAAAGTCAATGTAATAAAACTATAACTAAAGGATATGAATTATATTAAAGTCATTTCCACAATTTTAAAAAGAATTCTCTAATTAAATTAAAGTGGAAACAAAAGAATCATTTTTCCAAAAATATCCTTTCTAAAGAAAGACAATTATTTATTGACATTTCATATGAATCTGTTGGAAGAGTTAACACTCACGCTTTACAATATTCTGATTTGTTTGGAATATTGTATCACAAAATGCATGCAGTATATAAAACTCTTTTCTGTCACGCTAAAAGTCTTGTCTAACTCACGTTTTGCTTATGTTGTTACTCTCTATATATAGTTGTGTCTGTGTATTCAATTCATTCAAACTCATCACTTTCCATTACTCATTTTTTTTTACATTTTGGAAGAATTTAATGCTATCCATTCTTGACTTTCCGGCAGGAAAAACGTTTTCAGGTTAGTATTTTAGAAATGCAGTTTAATTTTTGTATATGCTTGTTAATTTTGATTGATAACGAAAGGTGTTTTTTGACTCAGGTGAGTAAGATGGATTCAGGGGATGACTTTGTTTCAAAGAGCAGGACTATACAACAATCTTTAAAACATATGGTGGAGATAGTTGAGAGGAATGAGTTGAGTCAAAGTGAGAGTTCCACGAATGCAAGAAAAATAAAAAGATGGAGACTTCTGGAGGAGACGAAAGAAATGTGGAAAACAAAGGGAGGAGATATAAAGATTGAAAGGCTGAGAGAGCCCCTATTAGAGAGTAAGGGAGGGTGCATTATCTCACACCCACCTGGCACCGAAAAAACACGAATCACATAGTGTTTCTTCAGTCATATCTGAAGCTGTTCCCAAAGTGTCGGCCTGTAGTCATAGCTCCATAAAATTTACTTCTTAACTGGGAAACGGAGTTCCAAAAATGGATGGTGGATATTCCCTTCCACAACTTGAACAGCAAGAACTTCTTTTTAAAGGAAGATGAAGGTATTATTGGTGTCTTTCACTGTTTATCCGGTGCTGCAAAAAAAATCCACACCTTGTACGGATGGCGAAGCTGAAATCTTGGGCAAAAAGTAAGAGTGTTTTGGGAATTAGGTACGACTTGTTCAGGATTCTCACAGGAGAAGATGGAGAGGGTTATAACAAAGAGCTTAGAGAAATAATCCTAAAGTTTCCTAGTCTGCTGGTCTGTAAAGAGGGGCACACTGCTCGGAATGAGAACAACCTTGTGTGGAAAGCACTGAAGAAGGTTGAAACAGAAAAGCGCGTACTTCTTTCCCAAACTCCATTCCAGAATAACATTTAAGAGCTATACAACACTCTTTGTGTAGTTAGTCCAAAGATTGCTGCTGATTTGGAGCAGAAATGGGCTTCTCTTAGCAGTTCAATTGACAAGAATGCCCGAGCGTTGGAAGAGCTTAGGGATATTCATTCACCCTTTGTCCACAAATGTAGCGAAAATGTAAAGAAGGTAAGCCTTCCAGGTATACGGGATACAATAATACATTTGAAACCCACAGAGTTGTAGAAGGAGTTGCTTAAAAGAGTTCCAGAGAATCCGGGATCCTTTTATGAACAAAATCTGATGTCTCTGATCTCTGTTCATCCTTCATTAGTGGCAAATAGGAAGGAGTTCTCTGAGTTAGAAAGTCAGCTCAAGGAAAGAAGATGTCGGTTGGATCCTGATATTGGGGTAAAAATGAAATTTGTTATTGAACTGATCAGAATATGTGGTGGGTGGAAGGAGAGGGTTATAATATTTAGCCAGTTACTTGATCCTCTAAACCTGATCAAGGAGCAGCTCAATTCTCTCTTTAGCTGGACTTTAGGCCGAGAGATTCTCTATATGGATGGGAAACTTGATGTAAACCAGCGGCAGATATCAATAAATTCTCTTAATGACCCTAAGAGTGATGTCAAAGTGCTTCTTGCATCGACAAAAGCCTGCTCAGAAGGGATAAGTCTAATAGGGGCCTCAAGAGTGGTTTTGCTTGACGTTCTCTGGAATACCTCTATAGAACAGCAAGTCATCAGTCGAGTCTACAGGAATGGTCTGACAAAATTTGTTCATGTTTACTATCATCGAAATGGGAGGTTGAAAAGATCAAACAACAAACCAGAAAGATCTATCATTCTGATGTACTTCTATCTAGGAATGAAGAAAATACTTCATGTTCTGTGTCAGAGGATAACATACTTGAATGCATGGTTAAGAATGAGGTCCTCCGTCATATTTTTGAAAAGAAATCTCATGCACCTCATGTGGTTCCTACGACATGCTTTAATTCTGGTAGCCAACCTTCAAAAGGGAGTAGTTAGACAGTCCGACTTGTTTTAGTGTATGTTGTTAACTTTGAGACATTTTACAAAGTTAACAAAATATGTTAAAACAAGTCGGACTGTCTAACTACTCCCTTTTAAAGGTTGGCAACAAGAATTAAACCATGTCGTAGGCACCACATGAGGTGCATGAGATTGCTTTTAAAAAATATTACAGAGGCCCTCATGCTTAACCATGCATTCAAGTATGTTATCCTCTGACACAGAACATGAAGTGTTTTCTTCATTCCTGGACAGAAGTACATTGGAATGATATATCTTTCTTGTTTGTTGTTCGATCTTGTCAACCTCCTATTTCGATGACAGTAAACATGAACAAATTTTGTCTGACCATTCCTGTAGACTCGACTAATGGCTTGTTGTTCTAAAGAGGGATTCCACAGAATGTCAAGCAAAACCACTCTTGAGGCCCCTATTAGACTTATCCCTTCTGAGAAGGCTTTTGTCGATGCAAGAAGCACTTTGAAATCACTCTTAGGGTCATTAACAGAATTTATTGATTTATGGCGCTGGTTTACATCAAGTTTCCCATCCATATAGAGAATTTCTCGGCCTAAACTCCAGCTAAAGAGAGAATTGAGCTGCTTCTTGATCAGGTTTAGAGGATCAAGTAACTGACTAAATATTATAACCCTCTCCTTCCACCCACCACATATTCTGATCAGTTCAATATAAAATTTCATTTTTACCCCAATATTAAGATCCAACCGACATCTTCTTTCCTTGAGATGACTTTCTAACTTAGAGAACTCCTTCCTATTTGCCACTAATGAAGGATGAAGAGATCAGAGACATCAGATTTTGTTCATAAAAGGATCCCAGATTCTCTGGAACTCTTTTAAGCAAGACCTTCTGCACATCTATGGGTTTAAATGTATTATTGTATCCCGTATACCTGGAAGGCTTACCTTCTTTACGTTTTCGCTACATTTGTGGACAAAGGGTGAACGAATATCCCTAAGATCTTCGAACGCTCGGGCATTCTTGTCCATTGAACTGCTAAGAAAAGCCCATTTCTGCTCCAAATCAGCGGCAATCTTTGGACTAACTACACAAAGAGTGTTGTATAGCTCTTTAATGTTATTCTGGAATGGAGTTTGAGAAAGAAGTATGCGCTTCTCTGTTTCAACCTCATTCAGTGCTTTCCACACAAGGTTATTCTCATTCCGAGCAGTTTGCCCCTCTTTATAGACCAGCAGACTAGGAAACTTTAGGAGTATTTCTCTTAGCGCTTTGTTATAACCCTCTCCATATTCTCCTGTGAGAATCCTGAACAAGTCGTACCTAATTCCCAAAACACTCTTACTTTTTGCCCAGGATTTCAACTTCGCCATCCGTACAAGGTGTGGATTTTTTTCGCAGCACTGGATAAAAAGTGAAACACACCAACAGTACCTTCATCTTTCTTTAAAAAGAAGTTCTTGTTGTTCAAGTTGTGGAAGTTAATATCCACCATCCATTTTTGGAACTCCGTTTCCCAGTTAAGAAGTAAAATTGAAGGAGCTATGACTACAGGCTGACACTTTTGAACAACTTCAGATATGGCTGAAGAAACACTATGTGATTCGTGTTTTTCCGGTGCCAGGTGGGTGTGAGATAATGCATCATCCTCTACTCCTAGATAGGGGCTCTCTCAACCTTTCAAATGTTATAACTCAAGCAATGTGTTTCCACATAAACTTGAATCCTCCACGTTGATGAGGATACATTGCCGCTTTAACATTTAGGGAAACTAAATCCCACACTGTTCCTCTTCTTCATAAATAGCTGAATCTTAATCTCCAGATGAATCAGAAGATCTGAAGGTTAATGGCGACTTTCGAAGATATTTTCTTAATGTCTTTCTCGATGTCTTCTATCCTGCAAATGACACATAAGTATATGATTTTAAGAGAAAAAATATAAACTAAAGAGGGAAAAACTATCATATATTTAGATTATTTTTTTTAAAAAAAAATTGCTTGACAGAACAAAACTCGTATACTTACAAAATAAGGGGAAATGTACTTCATTTCCAAAATCACATGTGAACAAACTAAACGGATGTGTCCAATTTGTTTATCTAGCTTAAGCTTGTGGTTCGCCATCTAACTGTAACACCCCGTAGCCAAAACAGACCAAAAATTAGTTTTTCTGCAAAATTTGCAGGTGCTATAAACGGTGGCATTGACGGACCGTAGCTTGACCCAAGGTCCATCTTGCACAACCGTCGATGGGATCAAAAACTCCCAAAAATTTCAGCCTACAAAAATTTGTTAAGTCTTGGACGACGGACGGGCTTACGGTCTGTAAGTCAAACGACGGTCCGTAGTTCGTGACCGTCGATCAAAACTCCCTTCAACCGCTCTCTGACAGGAGCTATGGATGACCAGCATGGTTTGTAGGTGGACCTACGGTACGTAGGTCTGACCGTAGGTGGAAAATTTGTAGTCAATTAAGGTGAAATGCAGTCGAGTAAACTTAAAATGATCATAACTCTAAGCACAAAATGAATTAGGTATTCCATGACCTACCCACATATATATAATTGAATTATCTTTCCATATCCACCGACCTTGCTAAAATCAGACCTCCGAGTAAAAAGTTATGGCCATTTTAGTAAAGGCCTGACAGGCCCTCACGACAGACCCAACGACGGGGCGTCGGGCGCATGAAGGACTGTCAGTCCTAGCCGTAGTTACGCCCGACATCAACCTTCCTTAAAAGGTCTTTTTGACCTTTCCCACTCCGTTTAAACCCTAAGTTACGTCGTTTTGACCCTAAATCATCATATTTTAGTCATTTTATGCCAAGAAACATAATAAAAACATATCCAAGTCAAATCATTAAATCAAAACTTAGAAAATTAGAAGCAAGAGAGGAGAAAAAAGCTCAAGAACCCTAGTTCAAGAACGCCACAAGCTCCAGCAGTTCCAGCCACGAAACTTAAATTATTTTCCGTGTATTTCATCACCAGGTATGTGGGATTTCACTAGTGGGTTTCTTTCACATAC